>CM014736.1:7321178-7593170 GCA_004329165.1 Spatholobus suberectus
AAATGGGTGCATGGTAAGGGTGCAAAGGCTTCAAAAGTTCCATTGGTGCAGTGCAGGAATCGAATTATTGGAGGGGGAAATAGTAGTAGTGGGTAGGAAGAATGGAAATCGCAACATTGGGTTGGGATGCAAACGGAAAGTGAAAACCCATTGAACGCTTGACTTTTAAATTGACTCGGTGCCATTGGCGTGTGGAAATTGGAGTCATTTCGTTTTCCACTGCAGTGAAAACTGAAACGCACCACAACCTTTCCTCTTTTTGTTGAGTAAACATGTTTCCATTTGCGGTAACGTTTACAATAAGGCACCGTCTAATTACCAGGAATGTTTCTCTCCTTGCTTGTTTTGTTTTGTCGTATATGTAAGTTAGAAAAGAAAAACCTGTCGGTGAGACCAGTTCAATTCAACCACCTTTGAAGGATTTAGTTATAATTGTCGCGTTTTATATGTTTAGTTTTATTATATAACTACCGTTTTTTCTGCTAAAATGCATGTCGTAATAATTAAACTAAACCTCTGACGTGCGTTTGTCACACCAGCGTCTATCAAAATGTCACTAAAAATATGGCTTTTATTATAAAAAAAATGTTAAGTGTTAACATTATGTTTGTTGGTATATATTTTATGCAATAACAATTAAATTATTGATGTAAATATCATTAAAATGATAGTATACATTTATATACACATATATATTAGTTTAATTTTTATGCACTATTAATACAAAATTATATTGTCAATTAATTTAAAATTATTTTAAGTATGACTTTTAAAATAATTATTATGAAAATCAATAATTATATCGTATATATCAGTTTATACTTGAATAACAATGTAAAAATTTACACTATTACAGTATATTTAAATTAAATTCCTAATTTTTTATACTAATGAAATTATCTGCTTGTTTAAGGTATCAATTTGTTAATATAAATTTATAATATTTATATTAATAGATGTTAAAGAAAAATTATATTAACAAATACTAATTTAATATTAAACCATTAATATTTGATGATTATTTAGTAGTGTGGGAATATTTAACCTTTTTTATTTATTGGAATTTGTATGGTATAAAACAAAATCTTAGTTACACGTTCAGTTAATTATTTGGTACTGAGTAAATATTTAACTTTTTTTTATTGGAATTTATATGGTATAAAACAAAATCTGGGTTACACGTCCTCTTTTGGTGAATAGTAAACACGTATTAATATTTTAAATTAAAAGCTAATATCCTTTCAAATAAAAGAATACTTTGAAGGTAACCAAACAATAGGCTTTTTAACCTAACCCGGAGGAAATCCCAACTTTAACGGTTCATTAGATGAGAGATGTGACTAATTACATGTTTAGATAGTCATTCCCAACATGACATGTAAATACACCTTTAAGATGGTAAATGTAGTTTAGAATTTGTGTTAATACATTTGGTAATTTTAGAATAAAATTAATTTTGTCTTATAATAATATAATCATAGTCTGTTGTTAAATTAAAAAGTAATATTTTATCATTTCTGCAATGAAGAAAAATAAAGTTAATTATAAAATGGCAAAGTATTTTCATAATTTGAATTATATTATTACTCTAATAATTTTTACATGTTTATTACACATTTAAATATATTTTTATTGATATTATTTACACAATATTTATTATATTAAAATTATTTTTACGTAAATAATATTAAATATAGATTAATTTACTTAAACACACTTCTATTGAAATTAATTTTAGAAAGTTAAATTCATTTAAAATTAATTTTACAAACTCTAATCTAAATACGTCTTAAATATTTAAATCACAAATTTTCTCTTTTGCTTGCTTTCTTAAAGTTGCATAACGAAGCTTAGAATTCAATATGTAGAAATCTAAAAGGCAGAATGCAAAGTTCGTTAAAAGATGAGAATGATATCTAATAGCAAAAGGCCAAAAAGTGAAAGTCGCCTGTCACATGTGAATTATTTTTATATGTTCAATTTTCTCTCTTAAAGGTTTTTTTTGGAAACGAGCTGCATATTTTATTCAGATACAAGGGGAGGCAAAAGCCAGTACATCACCAATAACAACATTATTAGCTTGATGAGGTACCTCCTCAATCCAGCAGTGAGAATGATAAATAAAAGCCAAACTTGCTAGACAATCTGCAATCTTGTTTCCAATCCTCCTAGTGAGAGTGAAACTATATGAAGCATAATGTGCAATCTTTTATATATTTTAAAAACATTTATAAATTTATAGATTTGTTTATAAAATTATACATGATTAAAATAGTATTTAACAATTTGTTTTTTTTATACCAAGTGTTAAGAAAAATACATTCTCTTAAATATTTCTAAATACTTTAAAAACAAAGGTCAATAACTTTTTATATAATAAATATTTTAATTTTAAATTCTTTTTTCTATTTTTATTTTCTTAATTTGGAACTTAGTACATAAGATAAAAAATATTAAAAAAATTTATACTAAAAAATGCATGTAATTTTTTTAATACTTCTGAAGATATATTTTTTGTTAACTTATTTTTGGGAGAAGAAAACAGAAATACGGAATTGAAGCCAGGGCTCATACCTTTTGACTGACAAATTAAGTGCCCAAGGTAAAGCAACGAAGAGCTTGGTCAACAGGCCAAGTCACAGTCAGTCCAAAACCGAGGTAGGTGTGTATGACTTACGGGACTTAATTTTTTGTTAAATTATTTGGTCTTCGCTGCTTAAGGCATTCAACTTGTAAGTGTTTATAATGTTTAGACATTTTCAATATTTAGCACAAGCTTGACTATATTCTAAAAATTCAAAAGGTCGCCTCAGCAACCAAAAAATCAAACACATTTATTTGGTCCCGCGTTATGTTGTCTTCCCCCAGCTCCGTTTTCTTGTAGTGAAAATAAACCACTGTCATATAACCGAATTTCTAACGGCATTGAGATACGTAGAACCATATTTACAGGTATAAACACATAGACGCTTAGACATTTAAAAAACTCAATATGTATCAACTGTATATTTACAAATCTAAACTCAGTAACCTGTTGGTCAAAAGGAATTAATGTCATCTAACCCAAGGTCCAGTTTGATTAGAAGGTCCGAATTAACTTGAAGTATATATGCTTATTTCTCTTTTGGTATATATGAAATGAAAAAAATGGTGTATGTATTATTAGTCTAAAGCCTTTTTAAATTGACATCCAATAAAATTTAATTGTTTAACCATGTCAGCTTAAGTTTATTTTAAATTAAAAAACTTAAAAAAAGGTAACCAACCCTCATTTTTTTGGGTTATTCTCCTTCACCCCACTTTCTCATCTCAATAGCATTCATTATTTTGGTTACTTTCTTCTGTTCTACTCTTCCATATCAAAACTTCAATCCTTCTATTTTTTCAATCACCCTCTTTCGTCCTATTCCTTTATCTCAAAATATCATGTTGGAACCAAAGACGTACAAACGTTTAAATTATTAATGTTTTGAAGATAACAAGCTTATTAATGATTAATTTTGTACGTATAGACTAACCCGTCATAGTTAAGAAGACCGTCCAATAGACGTGTTAAAGACCGTCTAGTAGACGTGTTAAAGACCATCTAATAGATGTGTTAACGACCGTCCAGTAGACGTGTTAAAGGTCGTCCAGAAGACTAGCCAAAGAGAACCTACCAGTTGAACAAACTGAAGGTGACTGTTCGATGAATAAACTCATACAAGCCTCCAAGATTATATATTCAAACGGCTAAGTTTTTAGTTTGAACGTCAATTTGATTTATGCTAAATCTTTCTCGTAATTGACATATTACTACTTCTATGAACTAACGTTCAAATTTGTTTGAAGCATTAAATAACATCAACATCATTTCAGTGCAAAAGCGCAGCAGAATAGATAAAGCAAGTCAACTTATCAAGCTGTCAAGACAAATGAAGAATGTTCAGAAGAACAGACTGCCAGCGCAGTCCTACACCTTCCTTTTTAGTGCAAGTCTAAAAACTGCCATGCTTGACCTTTCTGAAAAGATAGTTTGCACGCTTCTCATTGCATAACGAGTCAAAATCCTCTACAACAGATCTTTTTCTTGAAAACTATATATATATATATGCACCAACGAAGAAGCATGTAGCATAGTGAATAGAAAAAGGCGAAGTCTGTGAAAAAGAACAAGAACATAAAGACTTTTGTAATACTCTGATAGAAGCGTCTAGTGGACGATAGCAAAAATCTTGTAAAGATCCTCAAAGTGATCTTGAGCTTAATCTTTCAAATCCTCACTACATGAGTTGACCTTTCCTTTTAAAACACTTGTTATGTTGTGAAAGCCTAGAGAGGCTTAGTGTAAAAGAATACTTGGGTTAAGCAATCTAGGGTGATTGCGTTGTAAAGCCTGAAGAGGCCGCGAACAATACTTGTAACCTAAGGTTGGTTAGTGGATACCTTCTGGGTGAAGGGATTGGACGTAGCTCAGGTTGAGTGAACTAGTATAAAACTTTCTGTGTTCTCTTCTCTCTATCCCTACATTTGAAAACGTTATTCAGTTTGATCTACTTGTTTTGAAAAAGTTTTTAAATGCACAATTCAACCCCCCTTCTTGTGCGCTTTTTCTTATTTCAATTGGTATCAGAGCTCGGCCTCTTAGGGTTGAGCATCTAACACTACAGGGGTGAAAACGATCCTGATCACTCACGGAGAACGAAGGACAAGCCGTTAACAGACCGCCTCTTTTCAAAGGTCAGAACTACAATTACTAGAAGCAAAGAATGATAACATTCTTTGATGCATGTCACATAGATATGTGGGACGTAGTAGAAACTGGCGACTACCTACCCCTTGACCATGATGGAGTGGAACTCCCAAGAAGTCAATAGACAAAATCTCACAAACAAAGGTATCTTCTAAACTCAAAGGCTAGAAATGCTATGATGTGTGCCTTATCTGAATCTGAATATGAAAAGGTACACAGTCTAAAAAGTGCTAAGAAAATGTGGGACACCCTCGCTCTTGCCTACGAGGGCACCTCACAAGTAAAAAGGTCCAAATTAAGCTTACTTGTAAGACAATATAAACTCTTTACTATGGAAGAAAATGAAACTATCGAACTTATGTTTGGTAGATTTCAAACCATAATAAACAACCTGAGGTCCTTAAGCAAAAGCTATGATAATTATGATCACATTGACAAAATCTTGAGAAGTTTGCCTAGGCAATGGAGACCGCAGGTTACAGTCTTAAGAGCTTCCAAGGATCTAACAGCACTCTCAATAGAAAAGTTACTTGGAACTCTTAAAGTCCACGAACTGGAATTAAAGCAAGACGAAGGGCAGAAAAATAAGTCCATCGCTCTAAGCATCCAGCGTCCATCCAGAGGATCAGTGTCCAAGGCACTAAACGTGGAAGAATCCTCTGAGGAAGAATCTGAGAAGGACGACTCTGATGAGGATGAGATATCCTTCATCTCAAGGAAAATACAAGCTATATGGAGGAAGAAAGGAGGATTAAGAGCCAAAAACTTCACAAAGAAGTTTAACAAAACTCCAAAAGAAAAAAGTCCTTCAGTATGCTATGAATGTAAGAAGCCTGTACATTTCAGAGCTGAATGTCCCAGTATACAGAAGACAAAAAGAGGACATTCTTCAAGAAAAAGGGTCTCATGGCTACCTGGGAAGACATGGACCTATGTTTATCAGATGAAGAAGGAGAAGAAGAAGGCAACATATGTCTCATGGCAGGAACCAGCTCTGATAGCTCAGACAATGACCAAGACAAAGAGGTAAACTTCGACAACTTAATCTTTTTACAAGAAGCTTATAATGACTTGCTTGCTAACTCCTCAACTCTTTCAGTAGGATATAGAGAACTGAAAAAGAAATTTTCAAAAATAACAAAAGAATTCAATTTGCTCAATGAAGAGCATAAAAAGGTTTTGAAAGAAAATGAGGTTTTGAAAACTAAAAATATTTCAGAAGAGACATCTTCTTATGAAGTCTTAGAACTTCAAAAAGTAGTTACTCATCTAAAAGAAAGTTTGTCTAAATTTGTCAATGGAACTGAAAATCTAGATAAAATCCTATCGTGTAGAAGAAGTCCTTATAACAAATCTAGACTTGGTTATGTTAAAGAAGAAAACTACGAACCTGGTAAAAATATAACCTTTTATAAAATATGTGGAAAGAATGGGCATGAATCAACACAATGTAGATATCGTCTAACAAAGAAGGCGTCCAATGCCTTCAGAACTAACAGAAAAGGACCTAAGTCCATTTGGGTACCTAAGTCTATGATAATACCTGTTGCAGATTTGCTTGACAATCGAAAGAAGACCCCAGTCATGGTACCTGGATAGTGGTTGCTCACGACACATGATGGGAGAAAGGTGTATGTTCCAAAGCCTGCAACCCAAGAATGGTGGATGGGTCACCTTTGGAGGAAACCAGAAGGGAAAGATCACAGGTATAAGAACAATCGGTAAGCATTCCTTCCCTTCCATTGAAAATGTTTTATATGTTGAAGGTCTCAAACATAATCTACTGAGCATAAGTCAATTATGTGACAGTGGACACAATGTCTCCTTTGACAAAGACAAATGTACTGTCAAGAATCTAGATGGATCCATATTATTCTCTGCTAAAAGGCAAAGCAATCTTTATAAGATTGATCTAGTTGAGCTCACAAATCAAAATGTATCTTGTCTAGTATCCATAAAGGAAAATCAATAGACTTGGCACAAGAAGCTTGGACATGCAAGCTTGAGATTAATCTCAAAGCTAAATAAGCATAACTCGTAAGAGGACTTCCAAATCTTGCTTACAAGTCTGATGTTTTCTGTGATGCATGTCAAAAAAGGAAACAAGTAAAAAGCTCTTTTGAATCAAAAAATATTGTTTCCACAACTAGACCTCTTGAGCTATTACATATTGACTTATTTGGTCCAACTAGAACAGCCTCCCTGAGCGGAAAACGATATGGATTAGTCGTAGTGGACGACTACTCTAGATGGACATGGGTTATGTTCTTAAAACACAAGGATGAGTCTTATAAAATCTTTTCTATTTTTTGCAAAAGGATACAAAATGAAAAAAGTGTTTGTATAGCTTCAATAAGAAGTGATCACGGAGGGGAGTTTGAAAACGAAAGTTTTCAAGGGTTCTGTGAGGAGAACGGAATTCTCCACAACTTCTCTGTACCACGAACACCACAACAAAATGGTGTGGTAGAGAGAAAGAACAGGTCATTGCAAGAAATGGCTAGAACCATGCTAAATGATAACTCAACTCTTAAGCACTTCTAGGCTGAAGCCGTAAACACTTGCATGTTATTTACAAAATAAAATTTATATAAGACCTTTTCTGAAAGAGACTCCCTATTAATTGTGGAAAGGACGAAAACCCAACATATCATATCTTCATCCCTTTGGATGTTAATGTTTCATTCTAAACACTAAGGACAACCTTGGTAAGTTTGATTTAGAGTGTGATGATGGAATACTGTTAAGCTATTCTAAAACATCCAAGGCTTATAGAGTTTACAACTCTAGAACCTTAGCAGTTGAAGAAGCCATCCACGTTAAGTTCAATGACAAAAAGCCTGATAATGAAATATCAGAGCTAGACGGTTCATTTGTAGATATGAAGCTAAACGATGCCAAACCTTCAACGTCTAGAGATCAAATGAACGATCCAAAAGTAGAAGAAAAAGAACCAATTGGATGCTCTTGGCAAATGAAGACCTATCATCCAGATAATCAAATTCTTGGAAGCGTTCAAGATCATGTTAGGACAAGATCGACCTTCAAGGACCAAGCTCAAACTGTTTTCATTTCTCAACTGGAACCAAAGACAATAAACGAAGCTCTCCTAGACGATGGTTGGATTAGCGCCATGAAGGACGAACTTAGTCAATTTGAAAAGAATGATGTTTGGATGCTAGTTCCTGCACCCAAGGACAAGTTTATCATTGGAACAAAGTAGGTATTTTGCAACAAGCTTGATGAAGCTGGCAATGTGGTAAGTGTCGTAACCGGGGCCACGACGGAGACGGTGCAAAAAAAACAAAAAATAAAAAAAATGGAGTCGCCACCAATATTTTATTTTAAGGAAAACATTGGAAAACCCTAAAATATGGTCTTTGAAACCAAAGTTAGGCTCGGGAGTCAATTACGTGTAAGGAAGGTATTAGCACCCTACAACGCCCGCTAAAAAAATGGTACCTCTAATTGATTGTGCAGAACTATCTAACTTTATAAATATTTATTTTACCCCAAAACAAGAACAAATATTTTTTTGAAATATTTTTTTTATCTTTATTTTTTTGAATTTTCAAAGACAAAAATAAATTCGATTTTTTTTACTTTAAAGAAAAGAAAAAAAACTTAAACTAAAATTTGAAATGATACTCTTTTTTCCTTTTTCTTTTTAAGACTTTTATCTTTTTTCCGTTATAGTAAAGAAAATCTTGAAAAGATATTTTTTGTTTTTTTTTGAAAAGGAGTTTAAAATAAAAAAAAAACAATTTTTTTAGAAAAGATTAATTTTAAAATTGGAAAGAATTTTTAGGTATTTTTAAATTAAAAGACTTTATCCTTGCACAGGATCCAAGCTAGCAAATAGCTAATCACTAAACCCTTATGATCCTAACAACGTTAACAATAGTATATGCTATTCAATTAACGTTATTGGTCATTGCACATATGGATAAATTTTATTTTTCATTTTTACCAAAATACAACTTTCATCTTAATGTATGCCCAAAGTTTATGATAGCAAGTGGCTATTCTAAAAAAACTTTATTCAAATGGCATTGAAGGTAGGATTCACTACTCAATCAATATCATAAGCCAGGCATAAATTAAAACTATTGTTTTTATTTAAAACCACAAATACTATAAATAAATCAAATTAATATAAAAAAAAGGCAAAGTCATACATTTTTATTTTGCAACAAATTATATTTATTACTTTCAAAAAACAAGAATGAACCTATGTGTAATTTTGCAATGAATTTATAAAAAGAAAAAATGAACCAAAATGGGGAGCTCATCAAAAATGTAATTAGTAACACCCCTGAAACTAAAGCAATGACCTTTAATAATAATTTTTTTTACAAAGCTTAAAACTAAACAAACCCTTTTCCTATCCTAAGATACCAATCCTATATAAAAGAGAAACCTACCAAATCATCGACATCCAAGAGAAAAAAAAGAAAAAAGAAAAAGAGAAAAACCGCAAGACAAAATAAAAATGAAAATAAAAATAAAAAAGAAAATGGTGAGATGCAATATCGATAGACGAATAAACTAGTAAGCAATAAAACTGCAAGAAACCATACAGTGGCAACGTGAGTAATAAATGCTGTGGGGATAATGATATTTACTATTAGCAAGCAACAGTACAAAAAAAAAAGCATAAATATACAATGAGTAAATTGCAATGTCAGAAAAGGTATCCTAATTCTATACAACGCATGTCAATGATAATAAAAAGAGCAAACAGGAACCTCTGTTTGAAAGCAAAGTTCTCCTTTTTATTTATTTTCCGCACTAGTATGGCTTTACTTCGTGTAGTGTTGATGTTGATGGGGTACAGCAGTAACCAAATCGCCTTGGGAGCTGTCGTCCTTTTTTGGGAGCTTCTAATGCTTTTTTCTTCTTTCTTTCCTCCCGAGGCGTGAGTGTTAGTGGTTCTTAAATAGATAAAATTAATTTACCTATTTGTAACCACTCCACCCAATATCCCATGATCTCCTCCAACTCCTCACTATCCCATTATCTCCTCAATGTGTAACCGCAATATCTTCTTCGATCTTCTGATTTCTCTTTTTTATTTTATTTTATTTTATTTAGATTTTATTTTATTTTTTTAAAATGCACCGGATAAAATTAGTTATTCACAGTAAGAAATAAAGCAAGACTTGTAGCTCAAGGCTACTCTTAACAAGAAGGTATAGACTTTATCGAAACTTTTGCACCAGTAGCTAGATTAGAAGCCATTCGCATCTTATTTTCATTTGCTGTTAATAGTAATATGAAGCTCTATCAAATGGATGTAAAAAGTGCATTATTAAATGACATAATAAACGAGGAAGTCTATGTGAAACAACCTCCTGGTTTTGAGTGTGATACTTTTCCCAAACATGTTTTCAAACTTAAAAAGGCTTTGTATGGACTTAAACAAGCCCCAAGAGCTTGGTATGAAAAGCTAAGTTCTTTTCTTTTAGAAAATGGTTTCTCTAGAGAAAAGCATATACCACTCTCTTTCGCAAAGACGTTAAATCACATTTTATTATTGTACAAATATATATAGACGACATTATATTTGTGCTACTAATGACGCTTTATGCAAGGATTTTTCTAAGATTATGACAGTAGAATTCAAGATGAGTATGATGGGAGAACTAAAATTCTTCCTAGGATTGCAAGTAAAGCAGACTGGAAATGGCATATTCATACATCAGACAAAGTATGTCAACGAACTTCTCAAAAAGTATAAGATAGACGATGCAAAAGAAATAAGTACACCATGCATCCATCATCAATACTTAGCCTGGACGACACTTCTAAAAAGGTAGATCAATTTACATACTAAGGTATGATTGGATCCCTTTTATATCTCACAGCGTCCAGACCTGACATTATGTTCAGTGTATGTCTATGTACTCGCTTTAAGTCTGATCCTAGAGAAACTCATCTAACAGCAGTTAAGAGAATCTTTAGATACTTAAAAAGAACCACTAATCTTGGTTTATGTTTTAAGTCAAACAAAGAATACAGATTAGTTGGTTTTTGTGATGCTGACTATGCGGGAGATAGAGTAGAACGCAAAAGCACCAGCGGAGGATGTCACCTCATTGGTGGGAATCTAGTCTCCTAGACGAGCAAAAGACAAGGGACGATTGTCCTGTCCACAGCGGAAGCAGAGTATGTCTCAGTTGCGTCTTGTTGCTCATAACTCTTATGGATCAAGCATCAGTTAGAAGACTACAGTATCTACAAGAGTAACATTCCTATCTTTTGTGATAACACTGACTGCTATAAATTTGTCAAAAAATCCTATCCTGCATTCTAGGGCAAAGCACATTGAAATAAAACATCATTTTATAAGAGATTATGTTCAGAAGGGAGTTGTCGATATTCAGTTTATTAACACTGAAAATCAATTGGCAGATATATTTACAAAACCCCTTCCTGAAGATAAACTCATCCATATTCGAGATCTTCTAGGTATAGAATTTATAGGTGAATAGTTTTATTCAACATGCCTTGATCGTCAAAGGTTCTGTAGCGTCCAATGTTTTCATAGTGTCCAATACTTCATCGTCCACTTGCATTTTTTTTTTTCGCATTCCATAACGGCCTTCATTTGTGTGTGCATCCTTATCTGTACTTAATCATGTTTTCTTTGAAAATGATTTGAAATAAATGCTTTCTTTTTTGGTCTGAGTCACTTATGCGCTGTATAACCAACCTCGAGAAATGTAAGCGCCTGACCCAGCATTTATTACACATCACCTTTCTCTTTGAAAGTGAAAGAACCGCCAAAAGCAAAACTCTTCGGTTTCTTTATATGCACTCAAACTTAAACCAAATACTTACCTCTTCTCAAATCCACCTAAACTCTCTCAACTTCTCAAACCCTAACCTTCCTTCAAGCTCTCAGATATGGCAACTGAAAAGGCTGGTCCTGCTGCAAAGGCTGTGGCTTGTGTGGAGAGCCTAGACAAGGCTATTGTTCTCATCGAAAGCCGCTTCGATATCCAAGCTCTCGACGACATGGGGGTGAATGTAAAGGATAACTTGCTCAGATGTGGAATTCTCAACTACTTCCACCTGAATGAAATCATATACCCAGAACTCATCCGATAGTTCTGGAACTCTGCTGTTTTCTCAAAGAAGGACATCACTAGAACTATTCTGGAAGTTAAGGTCACACTGGACCTAGGCTCTATCGCCCAAGCCATTGGCTGTGAGCGGGTTGGATCCTGCATCAAAAACTGACTAGGAAGACAGTTTTGGAGGACATGACACAGTTGATGCTGCACTAATAGGTCTCGAAGGACAAGGCCCAAGTCGAGTACAAGCAAACTGACAAAAGAAGAGAAGATATTCTAGCAGTTTCTGAACAAGGAAATTCTTCACAAGGCTAGATCTAAGGACAGCGTTACCTTCCTGCACCGGTTCGCGTTGTTCCACATTATCACTAGTCAGTAGTTCAACTTGCCACACCTCATCCTGAGCAACATCTTTAGGACCATGAGAGGACGCGGAGAGCGCGACCAGATCACCTATTCCGCTCTTCTTAACATAATCTTCTGGCAACAGCAAGTATTTCATGCTTTCTTTGCTCTTTCTCTTGGAGAGCAAAACCAGATTCAGATTCTGGGTGGTGGCCATAGATTCACACAACTGCCGTTTGGATGCAACAATGTTGCACAGATGAAGGCTGGGTTCATGCTGAAGCCTTTGGAGACCACGTCCAAACTCGCGGACATCAAAGAAGAAGCTGTTGAGATGGCACCTCTACAAACAGTAGCGCCAATTGTCCAACATGCTGCACCTATGGACAACGAGGTACTGTTTAAGAATCCAATTATTGCCAGACCGTCCACCAGAAAGAGGTCGTCCAAGGCATAAGCGACTAGAGCTACAAGGTCCAAGACCTAACGACCTTCAGCTTCGCCTGCTCCCTTTGTAGCTGCTCCTATTGCTGCATCTGCTCCTTCTCTTGCACCAACTATAATCCCTGCTAAGAGACAGGTTGATCGTCGCCTCTGATGACGAAGACGATGAGCCAATTGGTAAGCTTGTTAAGAAGCAAAAAGTTGCCATGGTTGCTATTCCTACTCAACCACAATCCCAACCATCTACCTCACCCAAACAACCAGCAGACACACTACTAGGGGAAGCACAGTCTAAGAAACGTAAGCTTTCCTCTCCTGCTGCTGCTAATGAACCTGAAAATGATTTTATTGAATCTATCCTCATTGAACCATATGAACCTCTTACCCAACCACAAATCAAAACACAAGCCACACCTGAACCAGAAATGTTGCTGCTTGTGATGAAGGTTATACCTGCACCATTCCTACCCCCGGTATCTCAAAATCTTATCTCTCCATTAAACCTCCTAAATCACCTCCCTCCTCAACTATCTTCCCCTTCCCTAGCTCTTCCTCAAAAACCTTGGTGCAAACTAAATAGAAATGACCTCTACTTTTTGTTGAAGGAAATTCTTAAAACCTCCTGAACGACAATGCCATCATTCTGCGTCCAGAGCTCCCCAAACCAGACTTCGGTTTTGACTACTCTTTGATCGTCATGGAGAAGTACATGGACGACTATGTCCATCAACCGTCGGAAGAATACCTGACACTACCTCCTAGAGCCATTAAACACTTGCCGCTCAAGCGGTTTATCAGACGGAGGTATCCTAGAGTTGTACGAGCTTGGCGCATAAATGCTCATCCTCCTAGAGTACTTCAACACAGAGTACCTCCAGTCGAAGACACCGAGAAAGCTCTACAACAAAGAAGACCAGAGGACGAGCAAATCATTCATCTACGGCTTGCAGATTTGAAGTTTCGGCCTATAGATCTAGAAAAAGATGGATTCTTTCCATCTACCTTTAAGCATATGTTTTGCAACACTCTCAAAGGTTAGCGTTCTTGAAGTATAGCTGTTCATTCCTCCATCCTAACATATCCAACCTTCCACATTCATCCGCATCCAACCAGACTGTGTCTATCCAAAACTGCCTAATCATAGATGAAAACCGCAAGAAGAAGAAAATTCTGACCAAGGCACCATCTTTGCCTTTACAGTCCTGAGCTGCGTTTCAACAACATCCAACCCATTCCTGTGAATGGTTTTTAGCTTAGCGTCTTCATACAGACATGGACGAGACCGATGCTGAATGCTTCTGGCATCAACATATGTTCCTATATGAACAAGAAGCGTCCAGCAGTGGCGTTTCAACAGATGACAAGGCCGATATCCCAACTACAACGAATTGTGAATTCACGCAGCGTCCAGCTCGTGTCTTTCACTTTTCAGACACTTCAGCTGCCTTTATCCGTCCACCAGATGAGCGTCCACTCCTTGGTACAAAAACTTCTATCCTATACACTTTAATTGCTGCCCTTACTCACATTAACAACTTCCAACCGCCTCTACCCTTGGACCCCTCCTTGTCCTTTCCAACTTGCTGTACCAAACCTAAAGTTTTGGAAGTGCCTCCTCCCCCCTCTGAAGATCTTCCACCTTCTCAACCATCATCACCTACACCTCCACCACCGCCCACTCCTTAACTCCCAAACCTCCGCCAGCCTCCATAGCTACTTTTAGTCCCTTCATCCATCCCTCTTGTTGACCCCGCCGTTCAACAATATGTTGCCACCCAACTTCAACCTATTTTACTCTTCTTCACCAAATTCTCTAGAACCAACAAGCCCTCCTTCATCCTTCTCAACCTTCTCCTCCTCCGCCGCCGCCACAGTGATTGTGATGACTGACTCCCTTTTTCCTATTGTCTTTTTTTGCTAATGACAAAGGGAGAGAAAGCATTATGTTTTATGTTTTTGTTTTTCCTTTTTGCCTTTGTCGTATTTTTTTTGCATATGTTCTTGTTAAATTTATGCTTTGAACAGCTAAATAAAATACATAGTTGATCTGCTTTACTTCGAGTATTGTTCTGCTTATATTAAATCCTATATCTGTTATATATAATATGCTTGATACTTGGTATGATATTTGATATGGATTCAAGCTGATATCCTATGTCTTAAGTATACAAAACTTGGTATATCCGACTCAGGGGGAGCATAGTAAGTCTTTCGAAAACTCCTTTATGCACTTCTTTATTTTCTAGCAAAAATTAAAAATTAATAAGGTTTGTCATCATAAAAAAGGGGGAGATTGTTGGAACCAAAGACATAAAAGCGTCTAAACTCTCAATGTTTTGAAGATAACAAGCTTATTAATGATTAATTTTGTGCGTATAGACTAACCCCGTCACAGTTAAGAAAACCGTCCAGTAGATGTGTTAAAGACCATCCAATAGACGTGTTAAAGACCATCCAATAGACGTGTTAACGACCTGTCCAGTAAACGTGTTAAAGACCATCGAGAAGACTCGTCAAAGAGGACCTACCAGTTGAACAAACTGAAGGTGACTGTCCGATGAATAAACTCATACAAGCCTCCAAGATCATATATTCAAATGGCTAAGTTTTTAGTTTGAACATCAATTTGATTTATGCTAAATCTTCCTCGTAACTGACATATTATTACTTCTGTGAACTAACGTTCAAATTTGTTTGAAGCATTAAATAACATCAACATCATTTCAGTGCAAAAGCGTAGCATAATAGATAAAGCAAGTCAACTTATCAAGCTGCCAAGACAAATGAAGAATGTTTAAAAGAACAGACTGCCAGCGCAATCTTGCACCTTCCTTTTTAGTGTAAGTCTAAAAACTACCATGCCTTACCTTCTAAAAAGATAGTTTGCACGCTTCTTATTGCATAACGAGTCAAAATCTTCTACAACGGATCTTTTTCCTGAAGACTATATATATATACATGCACCAACAAAGAAGCATGTAGCGAAGTGAATAGAAAAAGGCGAAGTCTGTGGAAAAGAACAAGAACATAAAGACTTTTGTAATACTCTGATAGAAGTGTCCAGTGGACGATAGCAAAATCTTGTAAAGATCCTTAAAGTGATCTTGAACTTAATCTTTTAAATTCTCACTACGTGAGTTGACCTTTCCTTTTAAAACACTTGTTGTGTTGTGAAAGCCTAGAGAGGCTTAGTGTAAAAGAATACTTGGGTTAAGCAATCTAGGGTGATTGCGTTGTAAAGCTTGAAGAGGCCGCGAACAATACTTGTAACCTAAGGTTGGTTAGTGGATACCTTCTGGGTGAAAGGACTAGACGTAGCTTAGGTTGAGTGAACTAGTATAAAACTTTTTGTGTTCTTTTCTCTCTATTCCTACGTTTGAAAACGTTTTTCAGTTTGATCTACTTGTTTTGAAACAGTTTTTAAATGCACAATTCAACCTCCCCTTCTTGTGCGCTTTTTCTTATTTCATATCAATCTCCTATTTTTTTGTCACCTTCTCCGCCCTGCTCCCTTATCTCAAAAACCCCAATTTCTCATTTTGTTTTGCCACTCTTCGCCCCACTCTCCCAAATCAAACCTCTAATCCTCCATTTTTTTCGGTCATCCTCTTTTGCAAACCCCAATCCTTGCCTCCCATTTTTTATAGCCACCCTCCACCATCTTACTCCTACATTTCAAAACTTCAACCCTTCATATTTTTTAGCCATCTTCCTCCACCCAACTCCCTTATTTCAAAACTCCGTCCCATTCCCCAAGAGATTAATAGAGGTCACAGTAGAAGCAGAGGTTAACAAGAAGAAGAAACAACATGAATAGAGATTACAGAGAGAGGAAGAAACATGAAATAACTCTTGCTTCTTTTCCGGTTTTAATTTAAATTGTACTTTAATGAAAATAATTACATGACAAATTACTTAAATTTTATTAGATATTAGTAGAATAAAATTTTACACGTACAATACATATCTATTGATCTCGTATGAAGAAATTATAGGATCCGACTCTAGTTTAATTAGAAGAATATGATTATGAAAGCAAGAAGTAATAAACTGAAATGATTTTGATTTATCATTAATGATCAACTGTTCAACAATTACCAATGGTAAAACAAAACAAATCAAAGAATTAATTCTGCCATCAAACTCCACTTTATCTCACTTCACTGTTCTAACAACACAAACATTTTTTAAGAAAAATCTTCAATCATTGCAAGGCGCTCCTGAATTGCCAAAGGAGGACACCGTACCTACACCAAGCCATTCTGCTGCATTTAAAAGCATTTCCTGTGTACAATTGAAGGACCAGACTCATCGTACTCTGCCTTCGCAATCCACATCTGCATTTCCCAAGAAAAAGTGTCTTATCAGTTATCATTAATATCCCTAATAAAAATTGACCATATCAAACAACATTCTAGGGTGTGTGCACAAATGAACGAGGATGCCGCTGGCTATTCATAATAAGTTACACAAATCCCAAGTGGGTTATGAACCTCAACCGCTGTGAGGAGACAAAATTCAAGCAACCAGCTATGTATCAAATTGAGAGAATTAGATCAGGGGATCAGATCTGGAACTAAAATGAAGTCAATCAGAGACGTGATAGCCATGCAGTTGTAATAAAGTGTATGATTTATTATTTTCACTGCACAAATTACTGCAGTCATTAGAATCACTGAATCACCACAGAATGATTACCTGTTGGAAAGTGCTGAGAGAAGCCAAGATAGAGCCACCAATCCAGACGCTGTACTTTCTCTCGGGTGGAGCAACCACCTTGATCTTCATGCTGCTTGGGGCCAAAGCAGTGATTTCCTTGCTCATTCTGTCAGCAATACCAGGGAACATGGTAGAACCACCACTGAGGACTATGTTTCCATACAAGTCCTTCCTGATATCAACATCACACTTCATAATTGAATTGTATGTGGTCTCGTGAATGCCAACAGCTTCCATTCCGATCATAGATGGCTGGAAGAGGACTTCAGGACAACGGAAACGCTCAGCACCAATGGTGATGACCTGTCCATCAGGCAGCTCATAGCTCTTCTCAACAGCAGAGCTAGTTTTTGAAGTTTCAAGCTCTTGCTCATAATCAAGGGCAATATAAGCCAGCTTTTCCTTCATATCCCTTACAATTTCTCTCTCAGCTGTGGTAGTGAAGGAATAACCACGCTCGGTGAGGATTTTCATCAGGGCATCAGTCAGGTCACGGCCTGCTAAGTCAAGACGGAGGATGGCATGAGGGAGGGCATACCCTTCATAAATGGGCACAGTGTGGCTGACACCATCTCCAGAGTCCAGAACAATACCTGCACAAATTAATGTAACAAGCATAACGGCAACCAGCCAAGTTAGATTAACTCAATTACTTTAAGTCAGATTAAAAAAGATATAGAGTTTCCAATCACTGTTTAAGCATATAAATTGGCAGGGACAAAACCAATGTTTTTGAAGTCTTGAGGTGTGTTTGATATCTATTTTAAAAACCGTTTTTAGTTTTTGAAATCATGAATAAATTTCAACAAAGCCAACACAACACACAACACAAGTCTGCCTCATACATGTAGCAACCACTCCTCATGACCTACACTCTTGAGTTAGGACCACAAAATAGAAGAAGAGAATGAGAAAACATCTCTCGATTGTTTCTGTTTTTTAGTTTTTAAAATACTTGTTTTGACAACAATTTTCAAAACTTAATAGATTTTGAATAAGAAATTATTTTAGAAAACAGACTTTAAAACCAAAAAGTGAAAAGGCAATGAAAGAGGCCCTTAACATACCCTTTTTGTTATTCTTTTTTACCACATTCAATATATGGTCCATATTTCCATTGACAGATTGAACCTAGCAGAGGATTGCTTGTTTTGATTAGCCAGCATAAGAAAGACTAACCAGTTGTACGGCCGCTGGCATAGAGGGATAGAACAGCCTGGATGGCAACATACATAGCAGGTGTGTTGAAGGTCTCAAACATAATTTGGGTCATTTTCTCACGATTAGCCTTTGGGTTGAGAGGTGCTTCAGTGAGCAGAACGGGGTGCTCCTCTGGGGCCACACGGAGTTCATTGTAGAAGGTGTGATGCCAGATCTTCTCCATGTCATCCCAGTTACTCACAATACCATGTTCAATTGGATATTTCAGAGTTAGTATACCACGCTTGGACTGAGCTTCATCCCCAACATATGCATCCTTTTGCCCCATCCCAACCATCACACCAGTGTGACGTGGTCGACCAACAATGCTAGGAAACACGGCCCTTGGAGCATCATCTCCAGCAAATCCAGCCTACACGTTGCAAATCGCAATGCAATGCGGTGCAGTGCAAAAGACTCACAGTAAATTAGTAGAAATCGAAAAGTACCATTCACTTATAAGTGGCAAACAGCAAGCACAAGAGAACATACTTTCCAATCACTTCTGCAAGCAAAATTTTGGAAATAATAAAATCATCCTCGTATTTATTTTTATTTTTTTACCTTAACCATTCCTGTCCCATTATCGCAGACGAGTGGCTGAATATCCTCGGTGTCTGCCATTGTCTTTCAATCTGCACAAAACATATCCATTTCCTTTCAGAACGTTGAGAAACATGACCAGGTGTGTAAAGATGAAACAATTTTAATTTTTAAAGAATAATATACAATGCTTGGAATTTTTGACATTCTAAATCGACCACAAACTGATCATAGCCTGGAACTATAGATACGAACAAAAGAAGTCTATGTAATTAAATAATAAATACATTCAGTTGTGAAAGAAAAAGGCCTTATATCTCTATTTTTGAATAAAACAGCGATCTTACAAACTCGATAAGTCTAGCTGTCTAGATCATCATCACAACACATTTGCAACGTTAACATTGTCTAAAACTCTTCAAATGCGTTTTCAGAAAAAAAAAAAAAAAGCGAAATGCATGAGAATGGTTAACAAAACAAGCAAGAAGAATTAATCCATAACAGAATCTCAGATAGGATGAAGTTAGCAATTAACCTGAACGTAAAAACTGATATACGGGAGAGGCAAATCAAACCTCAACTTTCAATGTGTTTCGGTCTTTAAATGAAACTCTCCACGTCCACACGACATTACCTCAACAACGTCCGGTTCTATGAACGACATTTATGTTGTTCGTCACGCGTGTCCTTTCGATCTGTGGCTCCGCACATACACGCTCAAACTTCAAATCTGCTCCATTGCTTTTATTAGCTTGGCCCATTTTTAGCACGACCACTACCTCTTCTACTGCTTTCTCAATTTTGGGCCTAAATTCGGCCCACTGGGCCATGTCATTTACATTTGGCTTTCGCAAAAAAAAAAAAAGGAGCGAAGTATGGGCATAGGCCAAAATTTGATAAATGATAGGAGAATGTGTTCGGACGGAGCTGTCCTTGATTGAGAGAAAATAAAATGCCATTGGACATTGGTATTTGGATGTGGCTAGCAAAAGTACACGTTACAGCACTAGTTTTCTGCAGGTTGTCTGCGTAAATAACATTGAATCATCCCATTGTGTGACGGACGAAAGAAAAGTCATTCGTGCATGTGTTTTTTAGTCGTGAAGAAAATATGGGACAACGATAGTGTTGCCATTAAGCGACAAAGGAAATTCGACCACAAATCATGAGGCCATGCAAAACGACATGCACCGCAGCTGCTGCCTCTTACCGTGTAAAAATGCCTCAATCGCATCATTGATTTGGTGGCTCCATTTTAGTAACCGGGATCTTTCAAGGTATAATATTATGAGTTTAATGATTACGTATTGTCAGTATAATTTTTTTTACACTATTAGTCAATTAGAAATTACTATTGATATAACTTTTAAAATAATTATTGTAGAAACCAACAAACTTATTATATATAGTAGTTTGTGATTGGATAATAATATAAAACTGTTTTATACTGTTAGTGCATAGCCTATTTTTTTTATTATTATATTTTTAAGAATGACATTTTAACAAATGTTATAATTTAAAATATTATTTTTTAATAAATTTAAAAACATATTTAGTTATATTTATAATATTTCTAAGAATATTTTTTCAATAATTTAAATGATGAAGAAAAAATAAGAGCAAAAATAAAGTTATAATTGAGATAGAATAACTTTCCAATTTTTCTAAGAATTCAACATTTCCACCACTCTCCATAAGAATGAAAATCAAATAAAACAACATAATTTTACTTCCACAAAAATTGAAAATACCTAAAATATTTTTTTTTTTTTAAACTCATAACGAACGTATATCACATTCGCAAATTCACATCTTGAAAATAAGTTTGTAAATCTTAAAATAAACACACTCTTAAAGATTAAATACAGAACATATGATTTCTTTTAGTTTTAGTTTATATTTAATTTGTTTAAATATATAAAATTTAAATAGAAATCAAAATAAAACATATTTTAAATCTAAAAATATATTCAACTCTAAATTTATTTAGGTTGTACTAATTTCATAAACTATATACGACAAAATATATTAACTCTAAATTCGTTTATATACGACAAGAGCGAAGAATCCGATGCTCTAGAGACGTGTTGTCATGCAATAGGATCCAATATGAACAATTGACCCCCAATAGAATCATTAGTTATAAAAACTTACACTGATAAAAAAGAAGTTATAAAAACTTATAATTAACTTAAAATTAAATTATTTTTATAATAATTTTGTTAATAAATTTAAATTAATTGCATAGAAGAGGAAATTAGGGAAGAGAGAGAGGTTGAAACTTGGAAGGAGAGATGATTCATGATTGTTAGGGATGGGGACATGATTGAGATGGGAAGCAAAATCATTAAGCATGAGCATGGGGTGCAATTATGCTCCGTGAGAGTGTGTGTTATGCTCCCTTTACTTTTTATACTCGGCCCTCTTCTCCCTGTCCGTACCCCACATTGTTATGCCTTTCTATTTCTTAATTTGTATGCTTAGGTAGTAGTAGTGCAGTAGTACTCATATATTAATTGAAATTACACTATAATCTGCAGCATGTTTTGATCAATAATTTTCCCAAATTAATTTACAGACCGAATAATCGTACGGGGCTTGAATTAACTAAATAGATGCATTCGTTGGTGTTACTTTTCGAACACTATCACATGTTAGCTCTCATCTCTCATAATTATTTCCTCAACTACGGACAGATACCTTTGGAGGTTTTGTGAAACACCAAACATCTGAAGTATCAAAGAAATTGCTTAAGAAAAATGGAAATGGTGGGAAAGCAAGGAATACGAAGAAAATGAACATCATCAGGTTGGCATGATATTGTAGTGGCTAAGCTTGATGACAATTGAAAAACAGACGGATCAGTTGTTGCACGGACATAAATCATAGAGTATACGTTGCAACTTCATTTGGAGCGAACAAAATAAAGTATAGAAACTGTGAAAGTCGCCGATGTGTGGTCCTCAAGAGACGTCACTTTTATCATGTTCGAAGATGTGGTGAAATTCAGGCAAATCCAATTGGGTCCTCTCTTTTCTACATATTCCATTTGTCAATTTCTTCTACCGAGCTGGATGATATCTTTTATTAACTTTTTTCTCATGTACAACATATATGGTAAATATCGTGACTTCTCTATTTTCTATCCTTATTTTTCATGTACGTAACTGTCTTTGTATTTTCTCTTGACTACGAGAAGATGACCCATCTTCCTAAAATACAAATTATACAACATCTTGGCAATCAATAGGAAGAAATTAACTCTTAAATCTTCTTCTCCCTCTCTTTCACGTTCGTAGTATCCCCCAAAAAACGAAACTCACTTAATCTCAAACTTCCCCCGTATGGTTCGTGGTAAAGTTTGGGAATCCTAAGTCCAACCGAACACGTCTAATCAATTGCCTGCCTGCCCAATTATCAGCAACGTGAGAAATGGCCGGCAGTAGGACCCATTTGTGAAATTCACCTGCTAAACTACGATACAATCGAAGCATGCTTGGATTTGAAATGTTGGGATTTCGCTTGACGGTTTATGGTAAATTAAGTTTGGTCAATATTTAAACTAAATGAATAAATGATAAGATATACTCCTATGGTTCTATAATAATTAATAAAGGTACAGTGCAAACACCGATTAAAATAAAATGTCATTTAATTTAGCTGAATTCCATGCTTGAGATCATTGTAAGCTTTCCGAAGATAAAGAAATTTAATGTAAGTATTAATGTCTCTCTAAGTAATTCCATGCATCCTTCAGCATTTTAGAATCGATTACTAGTTTTGAACTGAAAATTTGTATTAATAACTACTTTTTAATATATGTGTGTGTGTCTGTGGATAAATTGTATTGCCTTCTTATAATTTTTTTAGTATCATTTCTTTTCTTTTTTTCACATTACATATTACATCAGATATAATAAAAATAACTTTGACTAAATAAGTTTCAAAAAATTCATCATACATACCTAAATAAATCTTATAAAAGTAGTCCTATAATGATCATAAAACAAATCTTAAGGGTATCTAATTGCATTTCACAACAGGCAAAAAGACATATTTGTTTAATAATAAAAAATCAATAATACATAAAAGAGTAAATTACAATCTCATCTCTTGATAGATGCAAATATTACACTATCCTCATTTCTTATGTTAAAATATACACTCTTCTTTCCTAAGATATTCGAGTATATAACACTTTACTTTGTTTTTAAATTCTTTGTTAGAGTTCTGTTAACTTTCATTCAAAAAAAATAAAAAATTACCAAAATACCATTCCATGAGAGATGCAAATATTACATTGCTCTCTCCTCTTGTATTAAAATATACATTTTTCTCCTTTTGTAGATGCAAATATATTACACTTTATTTTAGTTTTAATTTTTTCATCAAAAATAATTTTATGATTAAAATATTCTTTAGACTTCCCTACCATGAGAGATTTAAATATTACATTTTTTTCTTTTCTTAATTTAAATATACAATTTTCTCCTTTAATAAATGAAAATGCATCAGACTTTCTAACCATTTTTATATTTTCTATAAAAAATCTGATAATTTATATTAAAGAAAAAAAATGACCAAAAAATCATTTATTAATATATTTGGGTATTTTTTTACAAAGACATATGTTACTAAACTATTTAATTTTTATTGTATATTTTTTTACCATAAATTCTTTCTCTATTGAACGTCATTTATATATTACTATAACAACAAATTTGATTAGATGTTTTGCAACTACCAAAACATATACTAATGAAGAGAAACAACACTAATATGTAGACAAGAAGCAATGTTAAGATATTGAGTAAGTGAAGGGTAACTTGTAAATTAGAAATGTTTTAGTATATATTTTGATTAAAAAATATATTTTAAAGAATATTCTTTAATAGTGTTAAGTAAAATAGACTAAAATGTATATTTTAACATAAAAAATAAGAGCAATCTAATACTTGCATCTCTTAAGAGAGGATAATATAATTTACTTTAACGGTATCAAATTAAATAGACTAAAATATATATTTTAACTTTAAAAGAGATAACAACGTAATGCTCACTAGAGCTGGCAAAATTGGCCCAGCCTGATGGGCCTAGTAGATCAGGCTCGAGAAAATTTGGGCCACAAGGTACTGGGCCTATTTGGCCCGGCTCAATGGGCCAGTCAAGCAAAAAAAAAAAACACAGTCCGTTACACCTTTGTGTCAGGTCAGCCCGTTTTTTTACGCTTGGCTCATCGGGCAAGGCTAGGTTGCTCCATTTGACACCTCTGATGCTCACATCTCTCAATAGAGAGAATGTAATTTACTCTATATAAAATAAAGCTAATTCTAATTTTTTTCTTTTGGGGGGAGAATCAAGTATTTTTATCATATGATCTTGATCCTTTGCAATTTGCAGTTCTAAATCTCACCATTCATTTTTATCCAATTATGTTTATAACTTCTTTTTTGCTGTATATAATCTAACATTTTCATGGTTAATTAAGATTCACTATACTTTATATAAAACAGGAAAGGATCACAATTCGATTATATCTAAATAGATGTTGATTGAT
Source organism: Spatholobus suberectus (assembly GCA_004329165.1). NCBI lineage: Eukaryota > Viridiplantae > Streptophyta > Magnoliopsida > Fabales > Fabaceae > Spatholobus > Spatholobus suberectus. Next base: position 7,345,798 of record CM014736.1, read on the forward strand.
CATATAATAGAAATGACATGTATGACTCGTACAAATTTTACTTATAATGTTTAAGGTATATATAAATCTTATAATTATTACTATAAGTATTTTACATGCGTAACGTCGTAACGAGCACACCTAGCCCAATCATTAATCTCATAGCTATACTTAAAAAATACCTACCTTCACATAAAAAGAAAATAGTTATATTATACACATAATATTATTTTTTCGTCGTATATTTATTTATCATATTAACTATTTATCTCATCTTTATCTTTTTTTTTCTTTATAGTACAAAAATTTATATAAATAAATTGCACAAATATCATTGTAATTTAATAGTTTTTTATTATGATGATTGGGCTTTGCGTTTCTTTTTCTGATACTAGGGCTTTGCCTTTCTTTGGAATTTGGATGACTGATCGAGTCACTCTGATAGAATAAATATGGGCGTAGGACTTATCTATTAGCCTATGATTGTTGTTTTATTAAAGAGAACTAAAGCTATTATTTAAGTTGCAATTAAGTTCAAAACACAATCAGATCTATGTGAACACATGCAATTATATTGTTGGGGATATGGGTTTCTTTTCAAAGCCTTTCGACACTTACTATACTACTCAATTAACGGTGAAGAACATTTCCTGCTGCCCTTGCATCCAGCAACAAACAGAATGTCTGCTACACACCCCAATTTACGCGACGGCAAAGTCACTCGCAATTCGCACAGGAAACTTTATGTGGAAGTTATGGGAGAACTTTCCATTTTTCTTGCCGGTGTTAATAAGAGGAACCCAAGATATTAATTACCTGCAATTAAAAATAAAGTTACAACCAAACAAGAATAATGAGATCAAATAAATTAATATCCTTGTTAAACATTAAAGTCAAATGTACCACGAGAATAGTGGCAAGAATACTAATTTACTAGTAGCGCAAAGCAGCATGCACGTTAACAGCGATGGTTTTCCTGTAGTGAACCACGTGCCCTGTGCATCAAAGTTCGTAGAAATCAGGAGGAAAAAGGGTATATTTGATATAATAATCGAAAATATATGTTATTAGTAGGATACGAAAACTATATATAACACTAACCGTCTTTGATTTCTGTTAAAATTTTTAATTTTTATTTTTTAATATTTATCCGATAATGTGTAAACACATAAGTTCATATTGCATTCATGCATAGCATTTTGTAATATATATAGCATTACTCTTTAGTAATTTATTTTCTTTTAATATTTTATAAAATGTATTAAATAAAAAATAAGTATATTAGTATTTTAAAATATAAAAATAATTTATATTTAAGTTTAATTTTCATACACTATTGTGAGTGTACAAATTTTTATATTATCAACTAATTAGAAATTGAAATGGGATATACGTATAACAATTTATCCAATATCATTTTTTTGTATCTATCTCTTTTTATCACATTATTTATTGTATTTCAAAATTTTCTCTCTTTTGATTGTACAATTTATTGCATAAGTATTCTTTCTCTTAGAAATAATTATTCCAAATATATTTTTTTTAAAAATATTATAAAAATTAATAATCTTACTATACAAGATAATTTATCGCTAGATGTTAGTTTATGTAAATACATTTTAATTAAATTACGAATAAATAGTCCATGTACTAATAATGCAAAGACTTTTTACATTGTCACTCAATCAAAAATTGTTATGTATAATAAATTTATTGACTTTTACAATAACTCTTTTAAAAGTCATATTTATCACAATTTTTTATTAGTTGACATTATAAAACATTTTACGTTAATAATGTATAAAAATTACACTCTTAAAATTATTTATATTTTATTTTTTTAATAAATAAAATTATTATAAGTTTATAAAAAAAAAGATGTTATAAAAAATTTTGACTCATTCAACCCGCATTTATAGTTTTGGATGGCTGACTGACTCGCAGAGTGAAAGTCCCACACTTTCCCCCTCTTGTAGGTTATATATTGAGAAAGGTGCTTGTGGGTAGCATTTGTTGTTTGCATTGGATCCTCCGCTTGAGTGGGTTCAAAGCCTCTCTCTCCACTCTCAACATCCATCCTTCTCTCTCTCTCTCTCTCTCTCTCATAAGTCATAAGCACACATGACACCAAGAACGCTTGCACTGCTACAATCCAAACAAGGTTGAGAAACTCCTTTAAAAAAAGGGAATAGCTTCATTACTTTATGTTGATCGGTACACCGAATTTCATCCAGCATGCATCATTATTTTATCTCCTCTCTAGCTATACCTATATTGTTCTATTCTACTATACCCACCTCACGTTCATTAATTTGAATTTGGATTTGGATTAGCCTCCTTGTCCTTCTCAATCTTGAACGTTCTTCGTTCTTGATGCTTTCCGAATCCGCGGGTTCTTCGTTTTGCGTCATGGGAGTATCTTCGAATTCCAAAGTCTTTCTCTCTGACAAAGATCTGAAAGGAGGCAACAACATGGATCCAGAAGTGGGCCTATTGGTAAGGCCGGCCCTGGAAAAAATTCACAAGGGAGAGTGCCAAACTTCAACCCAAGAAGATCACCAGCTTGTTAGACTGAAACAATTATCGGTGCAAGAACGTGACCAACAAAAAGGAGATAAAGATCATCACCAAGAGGAGCAAAAGCAACGCAGCGATATCACCGTGTCAAAACCGGTGTCTGTGTCTCCTTTAAACTTGAAAATAGAGATTCCGTCGTACTTGGGATCGGAGAACGATGATTCTTCCAACGACGGGTTCAAGACTCCAACATCTTCGGATCACAAAATCCCCGTGATCCTAGAATGCCCAGGCGCACCCAGGAAGACAAAATCAGGGCCAGCCACGAAAAGAAAAGCGTGTCGACGAAGAATCGTGCTTGATCTGTCCAAAGAGTTGGAATCTTTGTTCCCTGTGCCGTATGTGGTAGATCTTGGCGGTGGCGTTGTGAATAAGAGAGTCAAACAGTGTTCAGGGACCGACTCAAAAACGTGGCACATGGGGTGAGCGTTAAATTCTCTATCTTGATCATTATTCATTACGTACCTTGCTAATTTAATCTGTTGGTGCTGTGATGCACCTATAATTCCAGACAAATGTAATTCTCTTCTGTCTCCTATGATATATAGTGCATTGATTTGGTACGTATAAAGGTTCTCCATCTAGCATTAATTTCGTTACGTTTGAATTAAATGTGTATGAGGTATTCAGCAAAAAAAAAAAATTGTGTACGAGGGAGGGATAGATGCCGTAGATTTTAATTTGAAGGAGAAAAAGAAAAAGTACAATGTGATCTGCAGTGATGGATGGCATGATTAGGGTAGGGAAGGGAAGGATCACGGGATTCTAAAATTGATTTGGACTAACGTGGAGTGAGAGTGTCCGGGTGTAGATTTCGCGTTCTCTTTTTCGTGGGATCGGATCCCATTGACTTTGTTTTGGGGTCAGAAATAATTCGGAAATGGAAATGGGATACATTGACTTTCCCAAGAAAAGAAAAACATTCCCTCTAGGCTCCGGCGTGCCTCGTTTTTACCAGTCCAGTTGAGTGCGCAAACCCATGCGGGCCACCATATTCGATCTTGTTCCAAAATTGTATTTTGGCATCACTTTTTTTTTTTTTTTTTAATACTGAGACATTGGGTGTGCGTTTTGAAATTAACTTTGAATTAACGTGATTTATAGAAATAATTTTAATTAAATGTGAGTTTAAATTAATTAACATAATTTTTGTTTAGATAATATATACTCTCTCAACTTAACTATAAGCAAAAAAAACAAAACTTTGGTGGACTAAAATATAAGTAAAACTTAACTAATTTTATCCTATTTAATGATAGAATTAGTTAATTAACTTTTAATTAACGTGATTTATAGAAATAATTTTAATTAAATGTGAGTTTAAATTAATTAATGTATACTCCCTCTAGACTAGGGATGACATTCCTACCCTAACTCTACGGGTACCTACAAAAAATATCTATAATGGATAGGATAAATACCTGGTTAATGGAGATGGAGCCAGAGCCAGAATCGAGTATTTACTTGCAAATTTTAATAGAGACGGGTGGGGAACTACGGATGTAGTACCCACCCTGCCCCATACCCGCACCTATACATACATACATATATATATATATATATATATATATATATATATATATATATATATATATATATCTTTAATATATTAAAGATGAAATATCTTATATATAATATACTGAAATGATAAGTTTTAGTGATTATTGTAATATTAAATATCTTAAATTAATTTAAATAATAAAGATATTGGAAAAAGTATAAACGAAAATAAGAATTTAATTTATATGCATTGTTAACGTAAAATATTTTTACATACATATTTAATAGGAATTTACTTTAACACAACGTCATATTAATGAATATAGGATAATTAAATTTTATTAGACATCTATGTCAAAAAGTTTTTCGCTAACATTATATATAAATTAAATTTCAAAAATAATTCATACTCCACTAAAAATATTAAATTATATAAAAAGAATATATTCTTTTTCAAATGCATGCATTGTTTCTAAAATATTATTGACAATACTTATAATTATTGTTGTTGTTGTACGTATTTTTTTAAATTAAAATTATTCAAATTTTATTTGATATTAACTATGTTCAAGAATATATTGAATGAATTTTTCTTTATATATTTATAGTGAAATATTAGAAATACTTAATTATAAAACTTTGATCAATAGTTTTTTAGTTGAAAAAAAAAGAGTTTTGTTAAATTTATTAAATTAAATATTGAATATAAAATTTGCCTAAAATCTTAGATTTTTTTGTCACTGCTCTACACTTAAGAAAGGTACAAGTAGTGGGTGCGATGTATGGGTATGTAGGTATCTAACAGATATGAAGATAGGGATTAAAGTTGCTACCCGTACATGTATGAGGCTGGGTACAAGTATTTTTTTCAAGCACGAATATGGGGACGAATATTATAGTACTCTACCTAAACCCTACCTAGACCCTACCCATTGCCATCCTTACTCCAGACTTAATTATAAGCAAAAAAAAAAAAAACCTTTGGTAGACTCAAACATAAATAAAACTTAACTAATTTTATCCTATTTAATGATACCCTCCCCAAAATACCCTTCATTAAATTGAGATTCAATTTTTAATAATCTTTTTTTATTCTTGATATCAAGTTTCAATGAAACATAGTTTAGAAAAAAGTTTACTTTTGAAATAAAATTAGTAAAATTAAATAATGTTAACTAACTTTCTTTTTTAGCTCATAAATTAGTTAATTTTATTTATATTTGGGTCTGAAAGGAGTATCTTATAAATTATTTTTTTTATAGAAAATATTGTTTGAAAATTTGTAATCAAAATTAGGTGAAGAGTGGTAGCAACACACTCTTATTATTGGTTAAAATTTATTAAAAACTAAAAAATTATGAGAGAGAGTCATTAAATAAAAAGTGAGAGTTTGTAATTTTCAAAAAAATTTAACCAATAAGAGAGAGTGTATTCAAAAGAGTGTGTCAGAGAGCGTGCTGCTAATATTTCTCAAATTAGTTTTAGGTATGTAATTAATAAAATGAGTTTAATGTTTATATATAATTTTTATGTAAATGTCTTTTGTATTGTAATTCATTATATATTGATATTGATATATATATTTAAAAAATAGTTAGGTTTGCAATATTTTTTTACGATAAAATTAATAATTAAAATATTTGTATAATATATTAGATTTTGAAATAAAATGCACAACATTGACAAAAATTTACAAATTAAATTAGAATAACCATTACACACATAGTAGCAGCAATAAAAAAATTACAAAATAAAAGAAATAATTCGCAGCATAACACAACCTTGGCATACAACTAAAATATTAGTTTTTTTTTTCTTGGTTGTATAATTTGATCTCGTGTTTCAAACATAATCAATACTATGTTTAAAACTTGGATTTGGTTCAAACTAACCTAACTATGATAATTATCATCATCTATGTCAAGAATTATGTTTTCATTTTCATTTGTAATGATTAAAGTCAATATCAATTTTTGGAATTCTTCTAATAAAATTGTGTATATACTATAAGAAATGGGCCAAATAGTCACTAAATTAGCGACCGAATTGTATTTGTTGCTAACTACGATCCATTTAGCATTGGCTTTTGGTCACTTTGATGAGTTAGCGACAAAGTTAGTGACCAATATATTTGGTTGCAAAACAATTGATTGCTAAGATCTTCATTAAATGACTTCCTTTTTAACTCCATTTTTATTGACCATATAACAATCACTTTTGTGACAAATTATTTGCTAGGATAACATCTAATTTCCATTTAGCAAATGAATGATTTTCAGTCATTAAATTGTGTAAAGTTAATTGCAATTAGTGATTGAATTGATGATGGTCGCTAAATTACATAAACTTAAAAGAAATGTTAGTAACATTATCTGATATACTCTTTTGAATACACCCTTTCTTGTTAGTTAAAATTTCTTGAAAATTAACAAAATTTGTAGGTCTTACATCTTATTTAATGACCCTCTCTCATGATTTTGTAATTTTTAATAAATTTCAACTAATAATAAAGTGTGTGTTAGAAAGAGTATGTTAGAGAGTGTGTTGCTAACCAACAAATGCGTGGATCAGTGACAAGGAACTGTTTCAACTTAACCAAGGTCCTCGGTTTAAGGCTTGGAAACGCAATTGCATTTATTGGGAGAGCTTTGTTGTCCTATAAAGTCCCTCTCCGGCTCGGAGTGGTTGCACACTTTGCTACCATTTTATTTTATCAAAAAATTAAAAGAGTGTGTATTGCTACGATTCCTCTAAAATTAATTGTCAATTAGTTATCGAATATGTCTAGTACCTATGATTGACTTGGTGACCAGTGTGTTCTTTAAGTGATTAGTGACAATTTAGCGATCAAATATATACGGTCACTAAACTAGGTATCCCAAAAACAAGCCACTCCTTCCTTATTTTCATTTTTCACTTAAATCTGCAAAACCAGTAATCTCTCCTTCCTTTCCTATCTCTGTCTTTCTTGACAAAGTGTAACATTTGTAATTTTTTTAGTTAGAAAATTTGATTTATAATTTAATTATAAAATTAATAATAATAATAATAATAATTCAAATGATAATAATAATAATAATAGTAACAATAATTTAAATAATAATAATAATGAGGTTAAAAAAAACAAATTAAGTAATTTATTTTTGGTCATTTAAATTATGTAATTATATGAATATAAATTTAATATAATATTTTATAATCTAGAAATAGATAATAAAAACTATAACGTAAGAAAAAAAATAGAGAAATTAACTATAACTGTAACTTACAGCTTTATATAACTTTCGTTTGCAACTACTATTTTTTTTCTTATTTGGACTACTTCTTTAACTTTTAAAACTTTTATAGAAACATGATGTTAATAAGGAAAATATTAATTAAATAATATATAAGTAAAATCAAAGATAATAGGTAGATTTTTGATCTGTAATTTTAGGCTTTAACAGCTAGGCTTATAATGTGCATAGGACATTATAAAAAATTATGACAATAAGGTGATTAACAACTTAAAAGGGGATGGAGAAATTAATTAGATGCAATATTTTTAACTAAAATCACATTAAGTGACATTAACAAACCATTAATTCTATAATAAATAATGAAATTAAAAAAAACATAATAATAATAATAATCATCATCATCATCATCTTAAGAAGAAGAAGAAGAAGAAAGAGACGTAACAGTATTGGAAATATTTACGGAAAGTAAGGCAGCAAATTGGGATTTTAGGAAATATATATATATATATATATATATATATATTTGAAGGATTTTGAAATCAAACTGAAAGTAATATAATGTTGAAAAGTTGGTTCACAAACTAAAAGTCTTATATAAATTTAAGAAATATATATATATTTTAGAGAAAAAGAAAATTGATCCTAGAAAATTTGGTAAATCAAAACTTATTTAATTCACTAAAATATTTCTTTAAATAGAAAATAATAATAAGTATTAATAATTAAGTAAAAAAATAAAATAACTAATAAATAAATCAACAAACAGCCTAGATTCCTAGAATAAACTTGGTGAATTAGATTAGATGTGAGATTTTGAGCAAAAACTAACATGGTGTAATATGGGTGGTAATTAATTGTGTTGCTTAAGCATATGTTCAAGAGTTCAATTCCTAGATCTATGTATATGGAAGAGCATGTGTTGGGGGTCTATGTATGGTTAGGTGCATAGCAGGTGCTTGTCTGTGAAACTGAGTTTTGGTTTAATTATGTGATATTGGCAATGGACTTAAAAGATGATGTTGAGATTGTTTGATGAACCAAAGTTCATGCATCTAGACTCTAAAACTTTAAAAATGTGGTTTTCAACTCTTAGACTGAGAAATGAATGGAGTAGTATAAGACACTTGACTGATTAAATGCTTGTGGTTTGGGTATAGAATCAAAGATTAAATGCTTGCATGTCAACTTTTCCTACTGCACATATCTGAGTACACTTGTGGTTTGAAGGGAAGGTCACATTTTGCTAATAACGCTCTTCACCAATTCCACAATCATGATATTTGCTGGAAAGGAAAGAAAGACAATATTTATTCTTACCAGTCAAACGTTTGATGTTTCAAATGCGATACATCTATTATTTCCAGCATAATACTATTCACTTGTATTTCTCTGTTTGTTGGCTTCTATATTTCCCCTTCATTTATTTCCTTTTTTTTTTTTTTTTCTTTTCTTTGTAAAATAAGTTTCTGAACACACAAATCAAAATCAAAATTTTAAACAGACACGTGTCTATGTATATATATTGACGTCTAGACTATGCTGATGACTAACATCCAAATTAGTAATATCTGTATAGGTTAGTGAAACATGAAAGTATTAAAAATTGAAGCACCAATAGAACTGCTTTAAGTACTCTAACAAAAGCAAATGTGCTTTATGGTTTCGTTACATGCTTGCATTTTGCCTACCTAATCACATTGATACCTCCATTGACATTATAGGGTTTTTAAGAACTTGGAAAATGTAGAATTGTGGTCTTAAAATGTGCGTGTGTACAGATCCAGTTTATCGGACTTTATGGATTGCCAATACCGACAAATTTTATTTAGTTTAGGTACTTTCTTTATTAAGTATACAGAAACTGCATCGGTGCTTCAGAATGCTACCCTAGATTCTCTCTTTATATTGGGTCTGGGAACAAGCACTTTTGATGGCTATGCCATTGCATACGCAGTGAGACTCTGCTCTTCACTATTCTTTTTTCTGTTTTTTCTTAAATGAAATTTTTGGTTCTGTTTCAAGTACTGCAGTTATATACTTTTCCTGAGTGGACATGCTAAAAAGTTGAACAGTCCTGAGTGCCCAGTGAAAAAGTAAAAGAAAGAAAAACGGTGTAACAATGGCACTATGTTTTGTAGTAATGCGGTCATCCATTAAAAGAAAAACGAGGCTATTTCAGTGATACCATTTCTGTGGGGTAATTTCATGCTGCTAGTCGTGGGATGCTGGTTGTGGCATCAGCTGGAAATGAAGGGAATGCTGATTCTGCTACAAACCTTGCAGCGTGGATGCTCGCTGTTGCTGCCAGCTCTACAGATTGGGATTTCACTTCCGATTTCATTTTATGAAATGGTGCTAAAATCATGGTGAAACTTATTAATTGTTGGCTTAAATATATTCTTGGTAGTTGAAAAATATGACATTTTTTTTATTTGAGTCTATATGTAAATTTTATTAGCTTTTACTCTTTTAGTTGTTACATTCAACAGAAACACTACATAAATCTGTCAATAGAGATTAAAATTATTTCTAATTCTTAGGAAGCTGGGGAACATTCTGTATCCTGCGTCCCTCTATTAGCTCTTTCATGTGCATGCCTTTCCTTTTGTTTCATGCACTTCCTATATCATCCAAGTTATTCTAGAAAAGGATACTGTGTAAACAAAAACAAAATGCTTCTCAAGCCAAGGCTACCCAACTTAATAACAACAAATGATGCATCATGTTCAAAGAAAACTTAACATGAATTATGAGAACAGGACAATTAACTAGTAGAATTTTGTCGTTATTCTGCATATCATATCAACACAAAGCAGCAGCTGATTATAGTAAGGAATTCATATGCCTGTGAATCAGCAATATTTTGTTAGAAATGTCAATAAATGATTAGAAATCAAAAACATTATGCCACCTTATATATGTAAAACCAGTAACTACGTTTTTCTGGATACATGACCCTTAAGCCTGAAAGTATGGGACTATGCAGAACAACAGCTCTCAATTGAGGCAATTTAGCTGCAAGATCCAAAGTAGGGCCACTGCCAACAGATTGGCCACACAAGATTATATCTTCCTGCTTGGTACCATTATCATAGCTTTCTTCTAGATACTTATACCCAGCCTCAATATCTGCATACATATTCTGCTCACTTGGCTGTAGTTTAGGCAAAATAACATAGGATTAAGGGAGGGGATAATTTGTGATAACATCATAAGGAGGACGTCATTGAGGTAGAAATATTCATGGAGTTTAACATATTATGTTAACTTCAACTGTAATGAACTTAGTGGAACTCTTGTACACAGAGTTTGACATATATACTATGTTATTTTGTTCAACTTTTGTGAACTTGGTAGAACTGTTGGGTACCTAGACATATGTTATTTAGTTCAAGTCGTATATTTAGTTGAACTCTGGTGTTTTCAATTAATCTATACAAGCACACACATCACACCCATATCAATACCCTTTCTGTCCGGTTAGTTTTCTCCATCATGGAGAGGACTCTGCAGCAGATAAGAACTCATCCATGGCCCTAATAGACGAGCCCTTGAACCCATCTCCATCTTTCATGGCATTCCTTATCACTTCTCTGATATCACTAGCTTTCTTCCTCATCATCATCCCTTTCTCCATCTCAGTTCCATCATTTGCGAAGCAGAGCCCGTGTTCAACGATCCAAAACACACAAACAACACCGATCTGGAAGGCTTAGTGTCAAGCCATTGTTTACAAAGCTTCGGGTTGATTCCGCCGCCTTTCCCGCGCGAACCGGCTCCGGTGGAGAAGTGAAGTGGGCCGATAGCCCAAGCCCGGCAGCCCAGTTTTCTGGCCAGCCCAACCGAGTCAAACTCCGCCATTGAACAAAAGCCCGTCCGAGTTGACCCACTCCGAGAAATTCTTTTTCAGGAAGAGAAACACCGCATCGGTATCAACAGCTTCTGATACGGATAACTGCGTTCTGTGAACGGAACCCGCTTCCGGAAAATCCGGTGAGGAAAACGGGTTGGTCCACAGAGGTCCTTGGCTGTACTTTTTTCTTTCTTCTAGGTCAAGGGCTAATGCACGAAAGGAGTTACGTGAGCTTGCGCCATGAAAGGGAATAACACTATCGTTTGTTTTCTCTGTGCCATTGTCGCTGCTAGACTTGAGAGAGAGTGTGTGAGAGGCCGCACTAACGAAAATGGATTCGGTGCAGTCAATAATTGCATGCATTTACGCAGTCAAGGCTTTACAACTGTTGATAAAGATCGAATGGTTCAGATCTTAAATACTTGTTTTAAATGTGATTTATTCAGATATAATGAGAGCCGTCCGATCTTCATGTGACGGTTACAAATAGCCAATTGTGTGAATGCGTGATTTTGCCGACTGTAGAGAATCCAGATTCCGCACTAACTATCCCCTCAATGTTGCCTTTAATTTGAACGTCAGAAATGGTCATAGACTGTCAGCTTCTTAGCAAAATTTTTCCCATCTAGTTCCACCTCTTAATTAAGTGTGAAGAGTTGGGAGCTACATGACAGAGCTTGGGACAAACATATCATTATTAGTTTATCACCGAATACTCCTTTTTTTTCTAAGGTTCTTAAATAGGCCTTATCAATACACATTATTTATATTTATTTTTATAATTTAAATAATTCACTTCTCTAACTTAATAATTCTAAAATTTTTACTAAATAAGTATCACAAATAATTTCACGTTCTTATATTTCATTGTACCATTCGGATCTGGCAGACCGGTCATCTGGGCCTAACAGACCAAGGATGGCCGACCGAATGCACCTCAGACTAGTATAAATCACGTATGTAAGAAACTAGTTTAATAAAGGAAACTAGGCAACAAATCTGTGGGATAAGGGTGAAGATATTCCTTGATATCGATAATGAATATCTGATAATAAAAAGGACACAGGTGCACAATTTTGAACCCTAATCTCAATCTTGAACCAAAACCCTTAAACCCTACTTAATCCTAGGCCTCCTGACTTGAGCGTCGAAGTGTCTTTGCAGGTATCCCCCCACCACTCTATGCAAGGCTGATTCAAATGTGGGAAAGGAAGAGCACAGCTGCAAAAGAAGAAGCGTGAGGAGGAGTAACTTCTGGTTAGAACATTTAGAGCCCACTGTAGGGTGAGGTAAAACTATTCCTCGACCACTACCTGAAGGAGATGGTGAGAACCAGAAGCGTGACGACGGATGACCAAGGCAATGGCGTAGGGCCGTCACTGGAAAGCCACCCTTTGATCCAGGCCTTGCGTCAAAAGATGGCAAACATGCAAAGGAGGAATGAGGAGGAGATGGATGGGTTGCGAAAAGAGAATGAATTGATAAGCCAATAGCTAGAAAGATAGAGCCAGCGAGGGCAAGCTGCTCATGAGCAGATTGAAGAATTAAAGCACCACACCCAATGATCTCATGCAGAAACCAGCTGACAACCAGAGGTGCGTATGAAAATACCCGCAAATTCGCAACTGAGAACCCTGACCGAGTCATACCTCCACTCGGTGGGGGAACAGTTTGAAGACACCTGTTCATAGATGGCATTTATGGAGACCCCTTTACCCCCGGGCTAAAAAAACTTGAATTTGGACCGCTTTGATGGGACGACTAACCCCAATGAGCACATTGACGCATATATCACACAGGTAAACTTATTCACAAACGATGACGTCATTTTATGTCGAGTATCCCTGACCTCCCTTAAGGGGGCGGCCTTAAGTTGGTACTCTTGTTGCGGGGTTCGGGGCGCAATATATAACAAGTTAGCCACACCACCTCACGTCGGTTGCCCTATTGAACCTTAGGCAGAAGGATGATGAGCCTTTGTAAACGTTCATGGAACGATTTGCGACAGTATCAATAAAGATCAAGGACCTGAACCCAGAAGTAGCACTGCATTCCATGATCATGGCCCTCAAGCTCGGACCCTTCTCCAATAGTCTGTGCAAGAAGCCTTTGGCGGATATGGATGAACTCAGGACCCGAGCTGTAGTTTACATCCAAATGGAAGAGATGGCGAAATTCAGGGACCAAGTTCAGGTAGGGATGTCAAAAAAGGTTAACAACTATGAAAAGCCGCGGCCAGGTCAGGAAAAAAGGTAAAAGTTGGAAAAGAGTGCGTTTGGTCCGAAGTACAACCATTACACCCCGCTCAATGCTAGTCGAGCTTGTATCATGGAAGAAGCTTACAGTGCAGAGTTACTGCGGTTACCGCCGAAGAGCCGCTCCCCCAAAGGTGCAGACCGAACTAAGCATTGCCGGTATTATGGGAACTATGGGCACTCAACAGAGGAATGTTGGACTCTCCGTGATAAGATCAAGGAACTCATCCAAGCTGGACACCTACGGAATCATGTCCAGGGCAGTGGCGCATGGTGGCCGGGACGGGGGCCGGAGTAGGTACTTGGGTCGCAGAGAAGAGTGGATTGATGCACAGCTTGCGAAGGAGGAAGGAAGACAAAATCTGCCCTCCTAAGGGAACCAACACCTGCCTAAGAGGGGTCATCAATACAATAGCCGAAGGGTTCACTTAGGGAGGGTCAAGCAACTCTGCCAAGAACTGTCACTTGAGGGCGGTACAGTTGGTGAATGCTATGGGGAAGCTCTTGAAGACACATCCCCCAATAACTTTCAGAGATGCTGATTTCAAAGGGGTAAATCTCGAACAGGACGACCCGGTTGTCATTACGGTAGAAGTCGCCAACTTTGTTGTACAAAAAACCCTAGTCGACCAAGGGAGTTCGGCTGACATCCTTTGTATGGACACCTTTAAAAAATTGGAGATCCTAGAGCACTTGATTCAGCCTTATCCGAAGTAGTTGGCTGGATTTGCCGGTGAGCAAGTAGACAGTCGCGAGTACATTGACTTACTCACCAAATTCAGGGATGAAAGCGCTTCTCGAACTATCATAGTAAGATATTTACTAGTAAATGAAGATACTTCATATAATATTTTGATAGGGCGGCTAGCAATAAACTAACTCGGTGCAATAGTTTTCACCTTTCATCTGGCAATGAAGTTCCCCATTGTGACCGGGCAAATAATAACAGTCAGAGCTGACCAGAAGACAGCTCGTGAATACTATACTAAGAGTTTGAAGGTTGGTAGAAAAGAGTCCAAACCACAAGGTTGGCTCGTATGCACACTACACCCCTTTCAACCAAATAAATTAGTCGAACTTGACCCCGGGTTAAAGAGCAAAGAGCGGAACCTACTGAGGACGTACGGAAGTTCCAATTGGGTAGGCACCCTGACCAATGCACCCAACTCGGTCTCAACTTTTCGAAAGAAGTGTTGGTTAAAATTGTCGACACCCTCAACAGTAATGCGGACCTATTCGCATGGATGGCAGCAGACATGCTAGGGATTGATTCGAATTTCCACTGTCACAAACTCACCATATGCTTGGAAGCACGATCGATCGCCCAAAGGAAAATGAGGTTGGGCAAAGAAAGAAGACAGGTGGTAGAAAGGGAGACAGTTAAGTTGATAAAAGCGGGATTTATTCAGGAAGTAGAATACCTGACTTGGTTGGCTAATGTAGTGTTGGTAAAAAAGGCGAATGGAAAGTGGCGAATGTGCACAGATTACACCGACCTTAACAAGGCTTTCCCTAAGGATGCCTATCCGCTGCCAAGCATCGGTCGACTTGTTGACGGTGCCTCAGGATATAAACTTTTGAGCTTCCTAGATGTATATTTCAGGTATAACCAAATACCCATGTTTTCGCCAAACGAGCAAAAAACAGCTTTCATGATGAACGGATCGAACTATTGTTATTTGGTGATGCCGTTCGGTTTAAAAAACGTTAAGGCTACCTACCAACGCCTGATGGATAAGGTTTTTGCAGGATAGGTACACTGAAACCTAGAGGTGTATGTGGACGATATGGTAGTAAAGTCTAAGGATGACAGCAAACACGTCAAAGACCTGGAGGAAGTATTCAACTAAGTCAGGCAGTATAACATGAGGCTAAACCCTGAGAAATGCATATTTGGGGTACAATGGGGCAAATTCTTGGTTTCATGCTGACTCATAGAGGAATCGAAGCTAATCTCGACAAGTGTCAGGCCATCATTGAGATGAGGAGTCCCCAAAACGTCAAGGAAGTTCAAAGATTGACCGGAAGACTTGCATCCCTCTCCTGTTTTCTCCTTCAGGCGGCCAAGAAAGCATGTCCTTTTTTCGGGCTCTTGAAGAAGCTGAAAGCTTTTCATTGGGACGATGAGTGCGAATCAGTGTTTAAAGAATTCAAGACATTCCTGGCAACCCCATCTATCTTAACTCGGCTGGTGCCCGGATAGGACTTACTCTTATACTTGACTGTATCCAATCAAGTGGTTAGTTCGGTCATCGTGCAAGAGGTGAAGGGCCAATAGGTCCTAGTGTATTACACTAATCGTGTGTTACAAGGAGTGGAGATTTGGTACCAGGTTATTGAAAAATTAGCATTAGCACTGGTAGCAGCCACCCGAAGACACCGACCATACTTCCAAAGCCATTAGGTGGTAGTAAATACTGACCACCCCATCCGGCAAGTGCTGAGAAAGTCGGAGTTAGCAGGCAGAATGATAGCCTGGTCGATGGAGCTGTCTGAGTTCGAACTCAAGTATGAAGTGAGGGGCCCCATCAAGGCCCAATGCCTTGCCAACTTCATAGCAGAACTCTCATCACTGGCAGAACAAACCTCTCCATAGTGGATTCTATACGTGGACGGATCGTCAAACCAACAAGGGAGTGGGGCCGACGTCATTTTGGAAGGACCTAGAGGAGTGGTGTTAGAACAGTCCTTGAAATTCAACTTCCCAGCCTCCAACAATCAGGCAGAATACGAGGCGCTTATTGTAGGACCCAAGTTAGCAGGTGAAGTTGGTGCCAAAAAAGTTATCTGCAATAGTGACTTGTAGTTGATAATTGAACAAGTGTCTAGCACCTTCCAGATCAAAGATGCCTAGCTTCTGAAGTACTACCACAAGGTTGTTCAGTTGATAGCAAGGATGGGAGAATTCAAAATAGAGCATATTCAAAGGGAGGAAAATGGGAGGGCCGACCTCTTGTCCAAACTAGCAAGCACTAAGAAGTCGAGGCAGCAACAGACCGTGATACAAGAGACAATGACAAGGCCAAGCATTGAGGAGGAGATTCTGAGCGTGGAACTGGATGAGGAGGGATGGATGGACCTTATCCGGAAATACCTCACAACCGACGAACTATCCAAGGACAAAAACGTAGCAAAATGGATTTGGCAGAAGGTCAGTTACTACGTGATGGAGGGGAAGAAATGTACAAGAGAGGATTCCACACCCTTCTACTTAAGTGCCTAGGCCTTGATCGAGCTGAGTATGTCATGAACGAGATACATCGAGGAATTTGTGGCATGCATACGGGAGGACGGGCCATGGCAGCCTGCGTCATCCGAGTCTGGTACTATTGGCTGACCATTGGGGCTAACTACATCGAACACACACAAAATGCCAAAGGTTTGGGAATTTGTCCCATGTACCCTTTAAAGAGCTACACTTGATTGTATCACCATGGCCCTTCGCCACGTGGGGAATGGATATACTCAGACCCTTCCCCATTGCCAAGGGCTAAGTTAAGTTCTTGCTAGTAAGAATTGAATACTTCACCAAGTGGATAGAAGTCAAGCTCTTAGCTCAAATAACGGCGTCGAACGTGCAAAAATTTGTATGGAAGAACATAATTTGTCGATACGGAATGCCATACTTGATAGTAATAGATAACGGAAGGCAATTTATAGACCAGTCACTTTCGAAATTTTACAGAGGACTTGGAGTCCAGCATCGAGTCACATCGGTAGAACACCCATAGGCTAATGGGCAGGCCGAAGCTGCGAATAAGATAATCCTGGGAGAGTTAAGAAGAGAGTGGGAAAAGCCAAGGGTAGCTGGCTCGAGGAACTGCCAAAAATCCTTTGGGCATATCACTGCACACCCCAATCAATATCTCGGGAGATGCCTTTTAGGTTGGTATACGGAGCAGACGCCATGATTCTGATTGAGTGGCAGAGAAAGCAAGGGAGAGGATAAGGATACAAGAAAAAGTAGGAAAGCGGAAGGTTGCTCGAAGGTATAATGAGAAGGCAAGGCCAAAAGACTTCAAGCCTAGCAACTTGGTGTGGAGAAAGCTGGGCGAAGTGTGGAAGGAGGTCAAGAAAGGAAAGTTGGCCGCAAACTAGGGAAGACCGTTGAGAATGGTCGAGCGGTTGGGAAATGGAGCCTATTGCCCAGAATAGTTTACAGGTGAAGAAATTTCGCGCACATGGAATGCTTCCTATTTAAAGATGTACTTTAGTTGATAAGTGTAATGACGATGTACTCTTTTTCCTACCTTGGTCTTTTGTCCTAAAAAAGGAAAAGAAAATGGGTTTTGGCGAGGGAGGTTTTAACGAGGCACGTCAAGAATAAGTAATAAAATTGTTTCAAATCCATTTCCTTTTGCTATCAACTTATATAATCAAGCCAACCCACCAAGCTCAAAGACTTAACAGGTTTCGACCCACAAAAGCCTATCAAGCCGACCCACCGAGCTTAAGGAATTAACAAGTTTTGACCCACCAAAACCTAACTGAATCAACCCATCGAGCTCAAAGACTTAACAAGTTTTGACCCATCGAAACCTAACCGAGCCAACCTACTGAGCTCGACTTGATAGGTTTCGACCCATTGAAACCTAACTGAGCCAACCCACCATGGACAAGGACATAACCGAATTCGATCCACGAAATCTAAATCGTTGCAAGTAAACACAAAAAAAGAAGAACATGAATACGAAAAGATATCTTGCATCAAAGGGAGAAATCGAGTACAAAAAGATATGATGTTCTAAACTCTCAAAGACCAAATACATCTTTTTCGTTTGCCAATAAATCTTTATAGGAAATATCTTAAAACTATGAAGACCCCACTTGCTGACCCAAATTACAAAATAACCTATGTTCTAAAAGGGAAAGTCTTGCATCGCAGCAAAAGGGCAGCCTAAGAAGTAAACATTTAAGTAACTCAGCCCAAGAGGAGGACGTTTAGCCAAAGAAGAGGACGTTCAGCCGAAGAAGAGAACATTCAAGAAGTTCAATTTCAGGGGCGTGGAGCGCTAGAGCTCATACAACATCAACATTATCCCCAACTTACTTAGCGTCCCCACCCCTTTGAACCTCCTCTTCCTTCTGATCGGAGAGCTAGGCCACGTCAACCAACACCCCCTTCTAACATTTTTTTCCACATCAAATGTGGAGGTGTCGATACCTGGGAAGAAATACGACAAATGTCAAAGTGCCTTCTGAAAACCTCCAATGTGCTCCTCCATGATCAACCCTTTAGCCTCCTCCAAGTCGGCTTCAAGGTGCTTAACTTGATTAATTGCCTGTGCCTTACTGGATTCAGCCTCAAAGAGCCCAGTTTGAAGAGCTCCACCTCTGCCTCTAAGGTAGCCATAGAGTCTTCAGCTCGAGCCGCCCGACTCATCAGAACCACTGCAGCCGATTTCCTCTCCTTAGCGACCTCATGAAGTAGCGTCTCGTTGGCCTCAAAGACCTCAGACAACCCAGTCTGCGCCTCTTCAACTGCGGCCTCCAATCTTTTAATCTTTGCCTCCCTTGACGCCATCTATTGGGAAGAAGCCCGAACGTGCTCTAACTCTACTACCCAGAATTGGGCGATCGCCCAAGAGCGAGCTTGGAAGACAGAGAGTGCCTCCAAACCTACGAGGGGACTGGCTTCCCAAAGTGTGTTGTGGTTGACCTCGGAGAGGGAGCCAGGACCTAGCACCTTGATGGATTGAAGTCCTGACCCCAGAGAGAATTGAGGCCTTCAGCGGCAACGAAGAAGGCCAGATGGACCCCGGCGGACGAAAACCCCTTGGCTAGTGCCATAAAATGAGTGGCACAGGGACACTTGGGGGGAGGGCTGCTTGAACGCACCTCTACCACGATTGGAACCTCCTGAGGCAGAGCTGAAGTCGGGGCACGAACGGAAGCTTGGGGCATCGGAAGGACGAGCTGCCCAGGGGAAGTGCTAATGGGAGCAGCAGAGGTGGCACCCAACTCGGCCCTCCTGGCCTTCTCGACACACTCGACACGGAGCTTAGCAAAGTTGAAGCGTCCCATTATCCTTAAAAAAGGAACAAGCAAACATAAGAAGCAACAAATGACTACTAAAGGGAAATAAAAAAATATTCACGTTTCATATCCCTCAATGGCTTCTTAGACTTGAGAAGCCCCAACATGGCCCAGCACGAAAGTAGCTGAGGAAGTCTATGCAGATCATCCATAATGGACTGATCTCTTGCCGACATACCTTGAACATGCCAGGCCGTGTGCTTATCTGAGTTCTTCGTCCAGTAGAAGGGGAATCGACAATGTCTTCTGGTGTCAAAGATGTTGCCCTGCAGTATTGGACTCGGTCGGGTCAAAAAAAATCCCCCTTTAAAATCTTTGTGAAGGGTTGTGAAGGCAATAAATAGGGAAATGTCGCTGACACCCAACAACAACACCCAACCACCTTTTTTCCTCTCCTTGGCCGTATAGTGATGAAGAAACTTGGGGGCGGTCGGCATAATATAAAGCTTGTTGCAAAGAACACGAAGGCAGTCATTGCCACCCAACTGTTGGGATGAAGTTGGGTGGTAGCCACGTTCAAAGCCGTCAAAACCTTGGTCTTGAACGTGTCAAAAGGCATCGAGATCCCTAGGTTTCGAAAAAATGTCTCATACACATAAGTGAAGTCGAGCTATCCGAGCGCCGCCAAAAGGTATACATGTTTGTCCAGATCGCATGGCTCCGCAATGACCTCGCCCTTGTGGTCCAGACGACAGAAGGTGATGGACTTCATCAGCTCGACAATGCTAGAGGCCGATTAGAACTTGGAATGGTAAACTCCAACCTCCCTAAAAACCCACCCGTACCTGAAACGGGTAATGGGAGGAAAGACCTCATCGACTCGCCTTTTCTTTCGGCGTGCCACCAACAGCTGCTCTGGAGTTTCTTCCGATGCCTGGCCATTGGCTAGAACCACGACAGGTCATTCAGCCCTAGAAATGTTCAGTCGAACAACGCCACCCACAGGCAGCTGGGGAGTGTGAGGATCGCTCTCTGACCTCTCCAGGTAGGAAGAGTGCACGAACTGACCAGAAACTTAATAATTACCTCCGATAGGCTCGACTTCCAACAACTACATAACTCCGGGCTCAGAGTTAGGGGAACCTCCAGATTCACCACTTGAAGCCATTGAGGGAGAAGAAAGCTAGAAATAAGGGAGCGTACCTATAAGGTTCGTAGGAAGGGGAAAAGGAGACGACGGCAACAGCGAAGGGTACTTCGATACGACGGGAGCAGGAGGAGGGGAAAGCATGACAGAGAAAGTAAAGAGACGAGGAAAAGAGGAAAGCATGAGAAATGCGTTGTGCAAAACCCTCTCTTTTTATAGAGGTTGGGGGCTAAACGGCCCAAAGCTTCCCTGCCATCAGATCTTGTACCACTGTCCACGAGCTAAGGGCTTAGATGAGACGACGATTGGGGTTTTCCAGGCCATCATTAGCCTATACCGTAATCAGCAACTAGCATTGAATGCACTTGAAAACATGTATGACGTTTCCCAAGGTAAGACGTGACCTTTGAAGGACTTAACTGCTTCGATCCTGCAACATTGAAACGAGAGGGTAGCAGAAAAGGCACAGTACAAGTTATCAGCAAGTCGACCGAGGCCCTATCGGGTTGGACGATCACCCTATATACAAGCTACCCGTGGTGGCCCAGCTTATCTGAACTGAGCCGAGCTCCACGCGACAAAGCAAATCAGAAAGCTTTTCCACGCGTGTCGAAGCTTAGGGGGCTTGTGGACTGTCCAGATCTAGCAGACCGGCCATCTGGGCCGAACAGACCAAGGATGACCGATCGAGTGCACCTTGGACCAGCATAAATCAGGTAAGTAGGAAACTAGTTTAATAAAGGAATCTAGGCAACAAATCCGTGGGACAAGGGTGAAGATATTCTGTATTATCGGTAATGAATATCTGATAATAAAAAGGACACAGGTGCACACTTTCGAACCTTAATCTCAATCTTGAACCAAAACTCTAAAACCCTGCTTAATCCTTAGCCTCCCTTGACTTAAGTGTCGGAGTGTCTTTGTAGGTACCCCACTCACCACTCTGCGCAAGGCTGATTTAGACATAGGAAAGGAGGAGCACAGTCGCGGAAGAAGGAGCATGAGGAGGAGTAACTTTTCAGTTAGAACATTTATTATTATTTCATAAAAATACAAGTATATAGAATCCACAAATTTTTTAAGATCATGTACTTATATAAGCATCTAATATTTCGTAAGTACTTGATAAGAACTTGCTCCAATAGACATTTCTTAATAGACACCAATACTTAGCCTTTGTTTGGTAGAGAAGAAATAGAAGGGAAGAGGAAGGAATGGAGTGAAAGTGGAAAGAAGTGGGTTATTTGATAGCGTAGAAGTGTGAAGAAATTTTTAAAAAAACATGTGGGACACAGCAAAAAAAATCTCTGCTTTTAGGTGACGATTTGTGCAAAAATACACATGTTGTTGTTCGCTCTTCTTCTGTTGTTGGTAAGTAAATCGATTTACTTGTTTTATTTATTTGTTTATTTTTTGATGAAAGCTTAGCTTGTTTTATTATAATATAATAATAAAAAAAAAATAACCTCAAAAAGTTAACTTTCCTTCTATTTCTCTTTAACCAAATAACTTTAACTTTCATTCTATTTCTTACTTATTTCTCTTCTCTTCTTTTCTCACATCTTTTCTTCTTTGCCCTCTATTTTCTTCTTCTCTACCAAACACACCCTTAATAAATTTTTTTGAGATTAGCACCTCTGCTAGAGGTGTCCTACTCAATGATATTTCATAACTATTAATGACTTTGAGTATTATAGAAATTTAACTTGGTATGGTAGAAAATATAAATTTAATTTAATTTAAAAATATGAAATAAAATATGTTTAAAATTATTAAATATCTTAACTATAATTGAATTAAAATAATTTAATTTAAATTAAAAATTAAATATAACATGTATTATTTTGTAATTAATAAATGAAAAAATGTTAAATCATTATCGAATAAATATATTTAATTTAGTGTATAAGAATTTTGAATAAAATTAGGTAATTTACAAAATTTTACGTCTTTTTTCAATAGTTAATGTAACATCCTCTCTTTTTATAGTGTTTTTAAAATGAAAAATATAAAATTATTTTAATGATTATTAATATTGTTGATGTTTGTAATTGTTTTTTTATATAAAATAAGAAATAAAAGAGATTTAAAATGGGAGAAAGTTTCACAAATTTAAAGAAATTTAGGATTGTGTACCAATTAAAATTTTAGTAAAAATATTAATATTAAAAAGACTATTTCAGAAAAAAATTTCCTATTACTTTCTTTCCTACGTAATTTTTAAGGTAATAATATTATATAAGTAATATTTCAAGTATTAAATATTTATTAATTTAATTTTTAAGTTATAATATTTTATTAATATTCAAAGATCAATTTGTTGAATTTTTTAATACTTAAATAATTATTTATTATAGTTTCTAATACCTAAAAAATTACTTATATGATTTTGTTATTTTAAGGACTATCTAATCTAATAGAAAGAGTAATACTTTAGAGTTAAAATTGAAGATTTAGTGTATGTTTTGGTCATAGAAAAGCTTCGAAGAATGGCCCTGAAGTCACTTATGACTAGAGCATTCAAAAGTGTGTTCTCCCGTTTTTTAAGTCTAAGGAAAATTTTAACTTGAGGCAATGTATGGTTATTCGAATTATTGGGAATCTCTTGTTATCGTAAATCTTATTTTCTTAATTTCCGAATTTTTAGATAAATGTTAGCGTATTTACTCGTGGCTTGAGGTCCTAAAAGGCATTATAAGCCTAATATTTGGCGATAAGTCTATTTAGGACTGCAAATCTAGCTCGACCTAAAACCAGGAAGGTACAGTGTATCTTTAGATTACAGTCGAGAGAATTTAAAAATAATTTTATTATCAAAACAATAATTAGGTGACAAAATGTGTAAAATTTCAAAAGTTGAGCGATAAAATATACAATTAAGTTGAGTAGCAAAATTCGTGAAATCGTGAAAGATGAGTGACAAAATTTGCAATTAAGGCTTTTTAATTTTAATGGTTACTGGATGTGTGCCTTGCAAATTTTCGGTTTGCCCAAAGAAAAAGAGACGAATGGTGAAGCAAGGTGGAATGCAGCTTGCCCTGGTGAAGACAGCACTGTACGTGTGCGTGGCTGGCAACAGTGAAGTCTGGACCGAATTTGGATTTTTGGGAAAGGGATGAGACCAGAAGAGTTGTTCCGGTTGGGCCGCCAGACTTGGGCTTAGAATATATCAAAAAGCTTAACCAATTCTCTTGTTGGGCTTTTGCTTTTTACACATTTCTATTCACTAAGTGCAACCCTATTCCTTTATTTTTATATTTTTTATTATCAAATATAACCTTTTAAGCACTATTTTTATACCTCCATGTTTATTATTTTTTAAATCCTATTTTAACACTCCTATCTTTATTATTCTTTAAACCCTAATTTTAAACCCTCCTCTTCACCTCATCATAATTCTTTAAACCCTAATTACGTAATATTGTGTTTTTCCATCAAATTGATATGTGCATTTTTCATCAAATTTTAGGTGATAATGTACGTTTTCTCTATGTGGCACCGTTTTTTAAGGTGCGTCCAATGTCAACTTCATCTATTATAAGCTTCAATTTACAAAAGCATGCATTCCTCAATTTATCAACTTTTGTCTCTCAACGTCTATTTGTGTGCGTTCAGTAAGACAATTATCAGTTTATGCCTCTCTCAATGTTTGCGTCCTTTCAATTTTACGTTTAATTTTGTGTTGACGAAAGGTAAAAGCGTGTGTTCAGTAATTGCGCTTGAATTCATTTTATGTTATTATTTTTGGAAATCACTTTCCGGAATAACATCTTCCAATTTCAAAAAGTATTTTCCAAAACTATGTTTTTTTCAAAAAAGACATAGTTTCGAAAATTGCTTTTCAAAGCAACATTTTCTAATTTCGGAAAGTAATTTTCAAAACTATGTTTTTTCAAAAAAAAAAGTTCTAGAAATTAATTTTCGAAATAAAGACAAAGGGTATTTAAGTAAATTTATATACCAAAAAAAGGAAAAGGGGGTGTACTTAGTAACTAGAGAAGTATAAATAGCAAAAGCCCTCTTGTTGCTATGAATAAAGTTAGGAGGATGCCCAATTTCGATTTTTATTTTTATGAATAAAAATAAAGTTGCCATGAATAAACTCTACCTTAAATATTTTTATTCACAAAAAAAAAAATTGGATCATAAAATATTTTTATGCCCAATTTCGAATGGACCATAAAATTAATTAATCATGCTTTAGTTTAAATAGAAAAGAGAAAGATAATTAGGTAATTTGTAACAGCATGAATAAAATGCAATAATAACAACAATAATAATGTTAAATAAAACATTTATTTTAATGAAATCTAAGCTTTGGTATAAAAAAACACTAAATAAATGAAATAAATATTAAAAAAAAGATTATAATGGAAAATTAAGAGCTGTATCAAGGGAAGGGAAATCCCCAAGGCATGAATTTCTAAATTATCTCTGAACTTAGATGGATAAAAGAATTACCAATGATAGCAATTATCAAAGTGATAACAATAATAATAATAATAATAATAATCTTAACAATTAATAAGGATAAATATAATTCTAATTTTTTTTAATAAAACAAAGTGACTGGAATGGAGTATAATGTGAGTTTCTTCATAAAATTTAATAAGTTGAAAATAAAACTATGAAAGTCAAATTCTTAAGGGATGAGTAAAAGGAGAGAAGGATGAGAGCATATGTGTGAAATTTATCATATATGTGATTTTTTTTTCTTTTATTATCATTGTGATTAATTAAGAACAGATTGATTTCAGTGGATAAATATTAATTATACTATCATGTGCACGGTGGTAAGTCTTGAATATCTTCATTAAGTATTGAATGGGAAGTTAACAAATGAATTAAAATCTTGTAATTTTAAAAATAGGGAATCAAAATCATGAAATTAAAAATAAAAGGACTAAAAACACAAATTGACTATACTAGGAGACAAAAAGTGCTATTAAGGGAAAAAAATCAAAATCCTCCTATATTTAACGTATGATATAAGAATATTTTTGTTTAAAGCTAGAAAATGAATTGAGAGATTACTTTCTTTTCTTTTCTTTTTTTATGTACAATGATTACACTGAAGTTAGAACTTATAACTTCATGCATACTAACCAAACTCCTCACCACTAGGCCAACCCTTGTGGTTTCTGAGAGATTACTTTCTAATGATCGATATCATATGCTCTATTAAAATTATTTAATAGATCTATAGGCGAGTCAGCTAATAACTTACAACCAATTAAATTACTTTCTAACTCCTAAGAGACCCTTTAGTTAGTTTCTTTCTAATGTACCTTGTTGGAGGCTTGGAGCATCTAAACGAGATTTCAGTTTACTTTCCAATGAAAAAAAAGAAGAGATAACTAATCGATTTTTTTTTTTAATTTTAATTTTCATGATATTGATATAATGGAAGTATGGTAAAATTATGATTAACGTGAGTTGAATATACAATTTATTAACTACGGCCTTTTTTGGAATTGTGGTAAACTTTTTTAAACTTAAATTTGAAAAAAAAATATTTGTTTGAATGAAAGAGGGTTCAAATGGTTTTCAAATGAATTTTAAAATCATTTTAATTTGTTGTTGGAAATAAAAAAAATATTCTTTTTAGTTTTAGTTTTAAGTTTTTAAAAATTGTTATGTCCATTTCGATACTTTCCTCCAACATTCTCCACTTCTTGTTGAGTCCTCTTTGTGTCTCATTTAGTCTTTTTCCACCACCCATCCAATCTTTGTTAGAGGTGGCGAAACTGGTTAGCTCAACTTGAATCCGCCTGATGAAATATAGGACATGGATTTTAAATTTTGAGCATGAACTAAATTGGATCTTTTTAACTTGATTCAATCATTGCTCAATTTGCACTTTGCTTGCAAAAGTCTTGTACAAATCAGACTTGAGCCTCATTTTAGAAGCTTCAACTAAATTTGGGCTTTTTAGGTAACCCACATCAAGCCTACAACAAACCCAATCCTAACTCACCCAATGAAATGTAGGGCCTGTGCTTTAAATATTGAGCACAAATTAACTTTGAACTTGTTTAGCTCAATCTAATCATGGTCCTATTTGGACTTAGCTCACAAAACCCTATAAAAATTAGGTTTTCACTGAACATTGGCCTTATTTAAACTTGAATTGAATTAGTGTTTTTGACCTAAGCTACTATAGCCTGCAACCTACATCAAGCCCACAACCATCTTGGCTCGAACCCACCTAATGAAATGTAGGACTTAAACTTTAAATTTTGAGCACAAATTAAATTTGAGCCTTTTTAGGCCAATTCAATCATAGCTTGATATGGGCTTAACAAAAAAAAAATGTACAAGTTGGGTTTTCACTGGACTTGTGCCTCATTTTTGGAGATCGAATTGAATCTAGTTTTGTTTGGCTCAACCCTCTTCAAGCCTGTGATCAGCCTAACCCAAACTCATTAGATGAAATGTAAGGTTTGAACTTTAAATTTTGAGCTAGAATTGATTTTGGCCCTTTTAGCCTAATCTAATTATGATCTTATCTAAACTTAGCCTGTAAAGCCTGTAAAATTTGGGATTTCATTGGAACTAGGTCTCATTTTAGAACTTTGAATTGAATCTAAGCTTTTTAGCTCAACATGCTATAGCATGCAACCCACATCAGGTTAGGTAGCCCTTTTTGTCACTTCTAGTTTTTGCTTCCACCCCTTTAGTCTCCACCACCTGCATCCCCTCTCTTGACATCTTTACCCTTGTTTCTCCCCCTTCATTTTCACCACCACCTGTAACTCCCCTTCCCATGACTCCTCTGTTGGCAACACCTCCACTGACAATTCCTCCACCTATACTGGCCTCAATGCCACTATCGTATCCACCGACAAGTTCTCGAACTTTAGCTCCTGCTAAGCTAGTAATACCCCCCCACTTTCCTTATCCTTAACTCCCAATTCGAGTCTTTTCACCAATTGAATACCATGTTGGATATAAATGAAATATTCTTTTCTTTTCAATTATGCTTTCACTCTACATCCTCTTATCCCAATCTCATGTCTCACATCTTTTTTAGTGACCTTTTTTAAGAAAAATTATAACAAATTTTTTAAACTAAAAAAAACTGAAACTATAAATTAAAAATTAAAAATAAAAAATAATTTTATTTTTAAAATTTTAAAACCAAAAATCACTCAGCTAAAGAAATCATGTTCTCTGTAAGGGTTGTGATTCAGAGTACGCCATGTGGTCCAAAATTATGCACAATGTGTATTGTTTTGTGAAACACCTACCGGGGTTTGAGCTTCAGTGAGGCTTTTTAGAAAGTGACTCTGGACATTTTTTTTAGATGCTCGTTTTTGTCTTTTAACAGAACTGAAAAGAATTGTATCCTTTTAACACTTTTCATAGGATCCCTGCTCACCTCACTGTGCATCCATCATTCATAATTGCCAAAACGCTTTTGATCTTTTGGGCATAATGCATTGCTAAGGACACTTTCAACATTGAGTGCCTATGTTAATAATTGACATTCTCAGTTTTCCCCTTTCAATATCATATCCTCCCTTACTCCACTTGTAAAGTGAAAATAAATAAAAAAATCCATATTGCAAACCACTTGGATAAATGAGTATAATTAAAAATCTGGAGAAGGCTTGCATTTAGATTTCTCGTTTGTGGGGTTTAAATACGTATGTGTAAGACAATGATTAGTTGCTCGAAAAAGGGAGGAATATTGAATCGTTACTCCTGGAACGAGGGCATCCGAGTCATTCAGAAAATAGGAGTTTATTTTATTTTATTTTATTTATTTATGACCTCGTTACCGTTAGCGTAACGACACAATGATTCTGTTTCTCTTTATAGTCAACAGAGCTATAGAAAAAGCTGATGAGAGTGGCTATTGCCCATTGCAAATGATAAGTACTCTCACTCGTTATGTCACTCTTTTTGACCCCATTCTTGCTCACTCTCCTGCTCTAATTACACTTGGATTTTACCAACAGCGTCTCTATATTCACAGTTCTTGGCAATAATTCGCAGTTTCCATGCTAAGCTCAGAACAAGAAGGAATGGACGATTCCTGCAGTCCAATCTAACATCTTAGGTGGCCTTGTGCTATAAACATTCAAGAACTAGTACTGTGCAAAACATGGCTCATCAGGTACTTTTGGCTGCACCATGTTCGTTTTTTGGAATTTTCTCACGAGTTCTCCTTGGGATTCATGTGGTTGTTTAATTTCCTCTGGGATTTCAGTGGTGGGTCTGTGACAATTTCTGAGGTTGTGGGTCTGCGTATATTTTTGTTTGATCAATACGTCGTTGTTTCTTAGTGATTCGTTTCTAGTGTTGTCCGCTATGTGAAGTTGGTGCTTTCTCCAGCTGAACCTTTTTTTGTTACAATTGATTTGATGTTAGGATGAGGGGTGGCCTCTGGGTTTACTGCAGCCAGTGAATGCAAGGATTGAATTGGTCAGAAACAGTGACAATGCGGGGTCAATATCATTCAACACCTTACTTACTGGCTCCCCATCTTCCTCTACAGATTCATCATCAGATTTAGACACACAGGTCAGTAAAACATTAACCAAAATTAGGGTAACTTATTATTATTATGTTGACAACTACATTGAATTATAAGTCAATTGTAACAAAAAATTTCCTATGATACAAAACCTAAGGTTTTTTAGTTTAGGAAATATTGCTTATTTTTATAAATAATTATAAAATATCAATTTGTATTTCATTTGTTTCTTATTTTTAAAAATTTGTTGAGAAATAATGAAAATATGATTTTTTTATTTTTGTGTTTTCATCATTTTTATACAAGTATTTAAAAGTAAGAAAATGAAATAAAATAAGATATTTTTTATAATTATCTACAAAACATGAAACTAAAATAAAGAAATTTTCTTAAATTAAAGAGACCTTACTAATTTAATTATAAAAAAATTATCAAATTTTGTAAAACAATGTAATTTAATTCGCAATTATTTGCAAAAAAAAATCTTATAAAATTTTACAGTGCATAGTTAAATAAATTTCAGAAATTAATTTTTTGTAACAAAAAAAACTTGAAGTTTAAGACCAACCCGAGAAATAACCCCCGCCCTCCCCCCCCTCTCTTCTTTTCTCCTTACATGTAAGACTATAGAAGGAGGTTTCTTTTAAGATCAAATAATTCTATCAAACTAAATATAAATGTGTGTGTGATAACATCTATTATACTAGGAATACCAATAAGTCTGATTGCTCATGAGATATATTTTTTGTAGCTTCTATCATTTGTTTCTTAATTATTCAACTCTTATTAATTGAAAACAAAGAAGTCATAGATATTTACATATAATTTCATGCGTCATTCAATTTCATTTAATATTAAAAAAAAGCATGCTCAGACCCAATATTAAATATAAAAAATATTTATAATTAATTTCTATATCCACTCCATTTTTTAATTTATTTTCTAACCCAAAATCACTATTTCCTTTCTAAATCTTAGACCAAAACCTTCCTTTATATGTGACACAAGGGAAGAATAAGAATTTTGGAGACAGAGGAGAGTAATTTTGGTTTCGGCATAAAAATGATAAAAAAAAAAGTGTCTATCTGATAGATAAAATTAATTATAACTAGTATTTTAACCTTAGGCTAAATGTTTTTTTATATAATTAAAATTTATAATAAATAATTATTTTTGAATATATAAATTATATTATAATTAAAATTCATAATAAATAAATATCTTTGAATATATAAATTATATTTTAAATTTACAATGAATAATTTAAATTGTAATATAAGGTTATTTTTAATTATTAATAATTTCTTCAAAAAGCTATTGAAAATCAATTTAAAGATAGACAAAAGAATGTAGTTTGAGATGATTCAAAGAAAAACTTTTTTGGTTAGTTATGTCTAATTGAGAGAGTGAGAACTAGTAATGAGAATGAAGGTTCATCTTACAAATTGTGTAGTATTTTAATTTATAGTATAGGAGTAGATTAATGTCAAGAACAGAAATAACAATAACCTACAAAGTTTGCACAACTTTTTATTAAAGATATTTTGATAGAAGAAAAATGTTAACAACATATTTTGTATAACACATTTTTTTGATACATTTTTTATTATTAGTTAAAAATTTATGGGACTACATAAAATTTGGTAAGTTTCATTTCTTATTTAATGAATTATACTCATTATTTTGTTGTTTATGATAATTTTTAATTAATAATAAAAAATGTGTTAAAAGTATTATGATTGAAAATGTGTTACTAGAGCTTCATTTTAATAGAATAAGAATATTTAAAAAATGACAATAAATAGTGAAAACTGTCAATAAACATTTCTCAAATTAATATGCATCTTATTGTGTTCCCGTCTACATGACAACAATCGAGATAAGGTCGTGTGACTAGCTGACTCGACTAGAATAGAATGTCCTGTCACTTTTGTCTTTGTGCAGTATGCTTCCGGGATTGTTCAGGTAATCAGGTCGTTAGATGTTAGAAAATAGAACTTCGAATACCCTTGAAAATGATAATTTTTGGATGGATAAAAAGTTCATTTTCTGTGCCTAAACTGTCCAGAGCTATAACTTCGAGGAATTGTTGCTTTAGAATTCTTTTTCTGAGTGGTGATTAAAGTCTGTCGAAAATGGGATGGATTGGGGTTAGTAGACGAGAGAGACAAGAAAAAAAAATGTTAAAAAAGAAAGTGACAAATGTAATAAATATAATAAATTTGAGTTGATTAATTTTTATAATAATTACTTTAAAATTATTTCTAAGATGATTTGTAATTAATTAACAATATAATAATTTTTATGTAAATTTTTAATTTTATCCTCGCTTATTAGATTAGGAACTGAGATTAAATTTAACTCAATGTTTGAATATAACATAAGCAAGAAGGGAAATAATCCATCTTAAGGGTGGTTGCTAATTAATATTATTTATTAAATGAAGAAATAAATCAATACTTATTTTAATAGGGATTTTTCTAATAATTATTAAAAAAAAAAACATTGCAAGTTGCATAATACCTTATGAAATAAATTTCAACAACCAGAAAGTTCCTTATGTTACATGTGAGAGTGGATAGTTACTTTATTTTGTATAAACACTTCAACTACATAGACAATAGTGAATAAACAACTTCATTAAGTATTTATTTAATAAATTTTTGTTAGATGAAAAAGTTTATGATACAAAATTAATTTATTGAAAAATTTTAAAAATATTGTAATAAATTTCATTAAAATAATTATAAGATTCATATACTATTTTTCGTGATTTTTTAAGTTCTATACTCCCCAACGCTATATCTGTGTATCACCTTTGATTACAAAATGTTTAGATTAACATATCTGCATCACCTGTAATTAGTACGCGTATATTTGATCCAACGTATTTTGAAAAAAAAAATTAATAGTAAAAAATTAAAAATAAATAATTGTTTTTATAAAATTAAGCTGAGCTAAAAATGCCGTGAAACATTAAATTAATAGAAAGAAATTATTAGTTGATGTTACTAAGTTTACGCTTTGCTGATCAAAAAAAAGAAAAAACTAAGTTTTACGCTTTTAATTTTGTTCTTTCCCCGAAAGGGATTTGTTGTCATCGAGTTTTGACTTTTAGCATTGTATATATTATTATACTTTTGGATGGGATTTGAATATTTTCGTATAAGTATTTTAATTGATCGATATGTTTTTCCTTTTAGCTGAACCACTTCTAGGTGATGCATTTAATTGGAACAGCTAACATGTATGTTTCTCATGTCATGCACTTTGTTTCATTTAATTAGTCGGTGCATATTTTGTGCATTTTACTGTGAAGGATCTTACGACATTTAATGTGCTAAAGTGTGCTTTGAAACATTATCGAGTATCGACAACTATATCTTATATCTGTTGAATTTTCCTATTAAATTGGATTGTAATTGAAATCCCCTGTTAGGTTGCCTTAGGTGGGCAATCTTCTTCTTAGTTTAATATGCTGCTACATTAATTAAATTTACCTATGATTGATAGTATATAGGCCTACTTCCGTATCAATTCAGTTCTTTTAGATGAATTAATTAATTACCATAATTGATTTTCAAGGACATATTCAGTCATTCCTCACATCGGTTTTAAATTAGGAAGTACTCCTATTTAAAAGAGTTTATATGAATTTTTAGAAACGATTTATAATTTTCTTATTAATTATTTTAATAAATTTCATAGAGAAATTTATGAAAATGTCTTTTTTAACTTATTTTAATAAATTTTATAATTAATTTTATAAATAAATTCTCCTTTGATCAGAATTTGTTAAATAAGTATTTAATTGAATTATTTAACTAATCGTGTTTGTATCAATTCTCTGGTACAGCGTTCAAACAGAATTATCAAGACAAAAAGAAACCTAATAAAATAGTCAACTCCTCGAGTTGTCTTTAGTTTTTTTTTTTTTTTGTAAAACCAAAGTTGTTTCCAGTTTAAGCTTGAGCTTCATGTTATCTAAATTATCATTTTAATTTTTTAAAAAGTATAATAGAGTTTATAATTTATAGTAATTTAATTAAATTAGCGGAAATAATTATTTTTATGAAAAAAATATTACACTATTAATTATTCAAATTTTAAGAGACAAGCTGTTCAATTAAGACATAATTAGCTATGAATTTAAATTTGATGCATTATAAATAACTTTTTTTATGTTACCATTCAATAATATTAATATGCTGCTATGACATTGAAAGGTTTAAACTTTTTCTTATATCATACTTCTTTACTCTTAGAATTTTATTTTTTTTATTTCTTTTCTCCTTAAAGAGAGAAATCAGACCAAATATTATTTCCAAAAAATCTTAAAAGTAAAAGTACTTTTTTTAAAGAATAAAGGTCTAAAAATTAAAACTTCTATATAAACTAATTAGAGACACTTCTATTTTAAAAAGAGTATGAGTTACTCCAAGTTAAGGATTTTTGGATATCCTAACGTTGCAACCCTGAGAAATGAGAAAGTGTAATTTAAGTGATAGTTTGAAGACCGACTGAGAAGAGAATTTAATTATCATCAACGTATAAAAATATAAAAAATGCTGTATATATTTTTAATCAACACTCCAAGCCATTAAGAACACGCTTAGTTGTGAGGGGGAAAATTATAAATAATATATACTTCCCCTAATGATTCCCTGCTTATATAACAGTGTTCCTGACATAAATTCATCAACACCAAAGTTAAAAAATTTATGTATTTGTCGCATTTCGTAGAACAGTGACCAAATTACTGGCTGGGCAAGTGTAATTGCCTCTGAAAGTCATAGATTATCAGATTTCGAATGCAAGGCTCATATGAATTCAGTTAAAGTGTGTTGCTCATTCAATTTATCTCCTATTAAATACTTTCACATTTGTTAAAGATTTGTGTAATTTGTGCAATTTTTTGTTGCAAAAATGCGACAGAGATCATTCTTAATTTGTAGTTTGTTGGCGAATATTACGAAGAATCACTGCTATTTTAATTAAGCGCATCTGTCCCTTTTCACTTCATGTGGTACTGTTCAACATTGGTTGATCAAATTCATAGAGTAATTTAGCAATTATGTCAAGGGTGAGTTGTAATTTACATATAGGTTAAGCATGCATGGAACATAATATGGAGTAGTCGATGCTAAAACTATATGTCTCTTAATTTGATTCAGTCCACGGGGTCTTTTTTCCCGGACAAAAGTACCACACTTGGGAGCCTAATGGGTGTCTCTAGCATTGTAGAGCTATCCAGAAGATCACTAAGAGGAACTAAAACAGAACTCTTTAAGGGTAAGAAGAAGTTCAATTTTAGCTCATGGTTATTCTGTTTGGGCTCAAGGAGTAGAAATCCTGAAGCTGAGAACCAGAAAAATAATCCCCCATCTCTTGGTCAATATCTTGCTGTGGAAAGAAAAGCTGCTAATGAAAATAGAAGGAATCAAAGCCTTCTTATTTACGATCCTCAAGATGAGCTTGCATTGGCTGAAACCAATATTGCAGCGCAAAATTCACTATTTATGAATGGCACCATTGCTCCCCCTCACTCCATAGGTACAAGGCAGAGTATTGGAACAGAGAGAGAAAGCATGGAATTACGTCACGATAACAAAGGGTTTGGTTCACTTGCGGTGTTGTTTTCATGCATGTGTGGGTGTGGACAAGATGGCTTTGGCTAACTCCTAATTATGATTTGGCTTCACAATCAATCGTTTCTTCTCTTAGTATCTTTTTGTGTTACATGCATTTGTTTTAAAGCTAACGTTAAATGTAAGCGAAATATGTATCTAAATTAATCTTAGTTATAATTTTATATTAAAATATGTGTTATTTATTAAAAAGTGCAAAAAATGATTTTCAACAAGATTGACCTAGTGGTAGTGTTTGTATAGTTTACACGAGATCTCAGCTCAAATTTCATTACCGCTTTTATAAAAGAAAAAAAAAATGATTTTCTAACGTTAAAATAAATATGGACTAATGACTGATCTATGTTTCACCTGTTAATGGATGGTCAAATTTCAATATTGAGAGAGGAGGGGATCAGAAATCGATTAGTATATTATATTTGATTCCCAGATAAGTTCTAAGTTCTAACATTTTAGTTTCTCTTGTGCCAAGATTAACTCATGAATCCCTTAGCGACTCATTATTGCAAAATAACACAACCAAATCAAGCTTAGGATTTGGTTTTGTTATTTTGGTCCTTAATTGTTTAAAAAATATTATATTAACATTTCTTAATGGCTTGAAAAACAATACACTGGTACTTTCTATACATTATACTAACACTCTTTATATATTATTCCGATACCTTGTATTACTTAAAAAAATACATTACATCATGTATTCAAGGGTGTTGCTGTAAATGTTAAAAAAGAAGGGTGATTATATGCAACGTCAACAAACTATAGGAGGTGTAGTGTGCTATCATAATTTGCTTATATATAATAATAACACTGTACATCCTTTCTTCCGCTTTCTTTGTTACTCCACGCCCGCCTGCTACCATTCATTTTGATACATTTGTCTTGTTTTTTGTTTTGCTTTTGTGGCTCCCTATTCGTTATATTTGTTTTATAACTTGAAAGTGATTGGACCATTGCACGACTTCTACAAAGTTGTATGTTTAAGGTTTAATTTTAATAATTTTTTTTTTGCTAGCCACTAATGCACTCATTGTAAGTTTAATTTTTCTGCTCCCCAGTAGTGTATTTGCAATGTTTGAAGGTTTAATTTTTATAAATTTGGTTTAAATAACCGTTTAATCCCTATAATATAAGATAGTTTTCGTTTTGGTACTCTTAATTTTGTTCTGTATAATTTTTATGTTTTCTCTTTTTGTCCTTTCATTATATTTGGCAGACAAAATTGGGGGCAAGAACCAAAATAAAACAAAAATATTATAAGGATGAAAATGAAAAAAAAAAGGACTAAAAGCAAAAAAAAATTATTTTATAGGAATGAAAAAGTTATTTAAGCCTTTTTTTATTATATTTTAAATTATGTTGACAAATTATAATTATAATTATAATTTAAATTATAGAATAAATTATATTGATACCATTGAGATTTTTTGAGATTACACATAATCCTATGTTTTTTTAACGTTTATAACAACATCTCTTATAGGGGCACATGTGTAATGTTTTTCAAATAATCAAAGGGATTGATGTAATGTATAAAAGATATTAATTTAATGTTTATCAATTAATTAAAGAAGTTAACGTAAAAGTAAAAAAAATCATCAAACGAAATTTGATAAAATCACAAAGAGAATGTCAATTAATTTACTCTAAATTCTATTAAGAAAATTTTAAAAGTTTGTTGGAGCAGCTACTCCAAACTTCAGTAAGTATACTCCTTCATGAGTATGTGTATGTGTGGAGACATATTAAGTAAAAATATTATTTTTACGTTACATCACACGGATCAATAAGAGGGATAAAAAGTGACAGTTAGATCTTAACATTAAATATTAAAATATAAAAATGACATTTTTAAATAGTCATATAACTTTAAGTAGCCTTTAATCTTTATTTTTATGTATGATTATAAATTATAATTTAGTTTTCTTACTTTCATATAATAATAGTTCTCTCTCACACACACACATATATAAGTTTTTGGTTTCTGAACTTTTTATTTTAATCTCTCAAAAAATTTATTTACTTTTCAATTTTTTTAAAAGTTAGGTCTCATTTGGGATGGTTTTTAGTAGTAAGTTTTGAAAATATCAAAAACTACAACCAGCTTTTAGTTTTTAAAAATTAGTTTTAGTATTTTTTTTTCTAATTTTTTATTTCAAAATAAATTTACTTTAAAATTTCTTATTTTGTTGAAATTAGTTTAAGGATATATTTGTATGGTTGCAACAATGGGGATGGTAACGACAACAATGAAAGTGTTGGCGGTGGCAATGTCGACAGCAATTGTGCTGGTGTCGACAGCAACAGTTGTGATGATGCCGATGACAACAATTATGGCAATGCTGATGGTGATAATGACAGTGGCAGTGGTGGTGGTAGTGCCGGTGGTCGTAGTGATGGTGGCAGTGATCGTGGAGGTGGCAGTGACAACAGCGATGATAGCGGTGCTGGTGGTGGTGGTGGCAAAAAGGGTTATTATCAAATGTAGTAATATGTATTTTTTTAAAAACTAAAAACTAAATTCACAAATCTTTTTTTCTTGGTTTGAAAATGAACGTAAAAGCATTTTAAAATTGAGTTGAAAACCATTTCAACTCTATTTTAGCCAAACCAATTTTGTTTTGAAAATTATATTTTGAAAACCAAAAATCAAAAACTAGCAATCACCCCAAATGGGGCCTTAGTATTTACTTATATACTCTATGTATAAAAGTTTTTTTTTGGTATAAACCACATATATCTTCCACGAGAGACTATCATATTCGAGTTGGATAAGACCAATATGGGCGACATAGCTATCTCTTAATGTAGTTGTATACTCAGGACTTGAATTCAAAACCATTACTTAAGTTAGAACAACCTCATGCTAGTTAATCAATGCACTCAATGGTATATGTGCAATAATCTATATAGCTTAATAATGCTTATGTGACTTTATGCACTTTTTTATTTAAAAAAAAAACAAGTCTTGTGAACTTAGGTATAACCGTTAAATTTTTCTTTCGATTGGTTCTTAGTCTCAAAAAAAAATATTATGTTAAGTGCTTACTAAAATTTGAGAGCCATTGACCCAACCAAAATATAAAAATAGAGAGTAAAAACGGGTAGGTGTATGTCTCTAATTAGTCATCTAATTCTAACTCAAATTGATGTTAATGGTTAGAGAATGAAGTCCAAAAGTTTTTAAAACATATAAAATTATTATTTTAGTCCACAATAAATAATTATTTTATACAATTAAAATTTATAATAAAAAATATTTTTGAATATATAAAATAACTATAATTAAGATTTTAATAAATAAATATTTTTTGAATATATAAATCATATTTTAGATTTACAATGAATAATTTAAATTATTATACAATATTAATTTTAACTATTGATATGTTCATTTAAGAAAACTATTGAAATTTAAATTAAAGATATAGATAAAAGACGGTAGATTGAATAAGATAGATGGTTAAGAAATCAAATATACACATAAAGATAAAAGGAGAGTAATTTGATTGAGACAAAAAAAAATTGGCTAGTTGCTAGTGTATATTATGAAATGCACATCTAAAGGATAAAAGAGAAATAATATTAAAAATATCTAATCAAGAGAATGAGAATAATGAAAGCCTTACCCTTCAAGTTATGTATATTATTTTATAATATAGGAGTATATTAAAATTCATAATAAAGAAATATTCTTAAATATATAAATTATATTTTGTATTTACAATAAACAATTTAAATTATAATATAAAGTTATTTTTAATTATTGATAATTTCTTTTAAAAAACTATTAAAATTTAATTTAGAGATGAAGATAAAAAGGGTAAATTGAAAACGATAAATGGTTAATAAATCAATACACACACACACACACACACACACACACACACACATATATATATATATAGGGAGAGAGAGAGAGAGATAAAAGAAGAGTAATTTGAAATGATTGAGAGCGAATTTTTTTGCTAGTTGCAAGGACAGTGTATGAAATATACAACAAAAAAAAGAGATAAAATATTGAGAATGTCTAATTAAGATGGTGAGATAGTGAGATTTTTCAGTCTTCAAGTTGTGTATTCTAATTCATATTAATATAGGGGTATATTAGAAAGTGTTTTTTTTATATTATGTGAATTGTTTTTACTTTAAATAAAAATTATAATGAAATATTTAAAATTATAAGAATAATATGTATAATTAATTAAAATAAAATAAGCAAATATAAATATCTAAAATTCAGGGAAAGAATAAATTTAAAAATATAAATAATTAAAATTTAATATAAAAAGAAATTTTCATTATAAGTTGAGATTTGAGGAAAATAAAATAAATTTTAATATAAAAGAAATTTTTTGTATTTATTGATATTTTCAATTTTAAAACTATTATAAACATAAATGTTAAAAATATAAAATTAAATATGTCTATACGTTTAAAATGAGAATTTAAATTTATGTTATAAGAGTTGATTGATCATGTGAGTTTTTTACTTTGATTATTCAAATAGCTCTATGTTTATCTTTTGCTTTTTTAACATATGTTTTTATGACACATGTTATAGAATATTTTATATTGATGTATTATTAATATAATTTTGTTTACTTTAAATATATTATATGTCGAAATTATAAAATATTTATTGTTTTATTTTTTACTAATTAAAATAGATGTTTTAGACCAATTCCAAGTGCAACAAAAAGTCCAATTATCCATTTTAGAACAGGAAGAGCTTATCTATATATATATATATATATATTGGGTAGAGACGAGATAAGATTACACAGTAAAGGTTTTTTTTTTTTCCAAATATTTAACGTAATTATATATACTTAAAACTTGAATTTGAAATCACTAATTAAATTAAAATAATCCTGCGGCAATTCATCTACCCACTCGGTAAAAGAGACACTTGTTATATGTTCTCTTCTTTTGGTCTACTTATTTATTTTCTCATTACATGCTTGCTTGACAGAATATTTGCAAGTATCTACCGCACTATACATCAAAATGTCTATAAAACCCTTTCAATAACAAAACAACTGAAGTGCTCTTCCTATCAAAACCTGCTAGTTTTTTTTGGCCCCCCTATATATATGATCAACACAATAGAAATACAGATACTAAGGGCCCGTTTGGGGTGGTTTTTGGTTGTGAGTTTTGAAAATTTTAAAAATTATAACCAGTTTTTAGTTTTTAAAACTTAGTTTTAGTCTTTTTTTTCTAATTTTTGGTTTTAAAATAAACTTACTTTAAATTTTCTTATTCTGTTAAAATTAGTTTAAAAATATGTTTGTGTGGTGAAGACAGTGGTAGTAGTGACGACAACAATGATGGTGGTGGTGATGATACTGTCGACCGTGACAGTTGTGGCGATGTCGATGGCCATGGTTGTGGCAGTACCGGTAGTGATCGTGGTGGTGCCAGTGGTGATGGTGGTGGTGACATTGCCTGTGGTAGTGGCAGCAACGCTGATAGTCGTGATCGTGGTCGTTGTGGTGGCGGTGACAATGGTAGTGGTGGGGGAGGTGATGCTGGTGGTCGTGGTAGTTGTGGCAACAGTGATGGGTGGTAGTTGTGGTGACGATGATGGCGGTGGCGATACCAATGATCGTGGTAGTTGTGGCAGCAGTGGTGGCAGTGATAGTAGTGGTAGTGGTGGTGACGGTGGTTGCAAAGATGGCGGCAACAGTAGTGGTGGCGGTGGTTGTGGTGGTGGTGACGGTGGTTGCAGAAATGGTGACAGCAGTTGTGGTGGCGGTGGTTGTGGTGGTGGTTGTGGTGGTGGTGGTGGCAAGAAAGGCTATTGTCAAATATAATGATGTGTATTTTTTAAAAAAAACCAAAAACCAAATTCACAAATCCTTTTTTCTTGGTTTTGAAAATGAATGTAAAAGTGTTTTGAAATTGAGTTAAAAACCATTTCAGTTTCATTTTAGCCAAACGCGTTTTGTTGATGGCGGTGGCGATACCAATGATCGTGGTAGTTGTGGCAGCAGTGGTGGCAGTGGTAGTAGTGGTAGTGGTGGTGACGGTGGTTGCAAAGATGGCGGCAACAGTAGTGGTGGCGGTGGTTGTGGTGGTGGTGACGGTGGTTGCAGAAATGGTGACAGCAGTTGTGGTGGCGGTGGTTGTGGTGGTGGTTGTGGTGGTGGTGGTGGCAAGAAAGGTTATTGTCAAATATAATGATGTGTATTTTTTAAAAAAAACCAAAAACCAAATTCACAAATCCTTTTTTCTTGGTTTTGAAAATGAATGTAAAAGTGTTTTGAAATTGAGTTAAAAACCATTTCAGCTTCATTTTAGCCAAACGCGTTTTGTTACAAAAATTACATTTGAAAACCAAAAACCAAAAACTCGCTACCACTCCAAACGGCGCCTAAATGTTTTGTTTTTAATATGAGAAAGGCTAGTAACATATTTTTTAAACACTCTTCTGATCATATTTTATTTATTGGTTAAAGTTTATCAGATATCACAAAATTTTATGAGTTTCTCTTCTTATTTAATGATTCTTTCTTATAAATTTGTGTTTTACAATAAATTTCAATCAATGAAAAAAATGTATTCAAAAGAATGTATTAGAGTGTGTATTGCTAACACACTTGTTTTAACATTTAACCTATAAGGCGTTGTCAAGTTAACAAAAAGAAAATTTAGATACATAGATAGATTAGTATTGTGTACCGTACGTTACACGTTCTTAACTTATCCGGATTCATGTGAATATGCAACCACTTAGATCCAAATCTGAAGGTTACGAGATTCTTAATTATTTCCATTTTGATACAGCAAAGGCCACATGTGATTCTGAATATGACCCATTCTCCAAGATATTTCTTCCTGCAACCTGTCGGCAGGGACCGTAGTTAATATCTTATAAAAGGTACTGTAGTAATATCTTGTATTCTTGAATTATTATTTTTTCTAGGTTTATTGGTATTTTTTAGAAGTAATTTTATTCCAGCTAAAATATTTACAGTTCCGTAGATTTAATTATTCTAATAAGAGTTTTTATCATGTATAAGGTTCGAATTCGAAATTTTATTTTAAATATTAAATACATATCTTCTAAACTAATTACTTATTAATATCTTGTATTTTTTTTCCTATTTAATTTATTTTTTAAAATTTTAAATAATCACGTAATTAGCAAATCCACTTGCCAATTTTTTAAAAAGTCAATAACTTATAGCGAGTAATGTCAACTTTTGTGAACATATATGCGCGTTGAGAAAGTTGTATTTCTTTATTGTTTCATACTTTCATTTGAGCGTACAGATAAAATAAGAGATAAAAACGAAAAAAGTTTACAAAAACCTATAATTCAAATTAAAATATTTGTTGTTTAATTAAAAAACCGGAGAAAAATATATTTATATTGATTAATTTTTATTTTGATACTGTAATATCGGATAAATATATAAATTTTTTATTTTAAATGAATTTTCTTCTAATTTCTTTTCATTAAAAAAGAAAAAAGTTATGCGGGTCCATTTTCTTTCTGTCTACATTTTGTAATGGAATTACACTTTACAGACACTTTTAGCAAACACTTTTGTCATTAATTGAATTTCAATTCAACGAATATTAAAAAAAAAATCACGAAAGGAGAGAAAGGAGTGACAATTTTCCTGTTTAAAATAAGTATATATTTCTAAGAATTTATAGAAATAAATTAGATTTAAATATTTTAATATTCATCTTGTTTTATACTTTTATATAATATTTAATATCTTAAATTTAAAATAAATAAATAATATTATACATATATAATAATACAATAGGTTAAAATATGAAAAAAATATATATATTTTTGGTATGACAATAAAATTTAAACTTATAACTTCACATAAGAATGGTGATATGATAGATTGAAATAGGTAATAGTCTCTAACTACTTGTTTATATGGATTAAAATAAGAGCTGTCAATTTATATTAGGTTAATCCTTTGGACTGGTCCATCATGGGCCAACACTTTTTTTAGGTTGGTGAGCTGAAATTTTACTAGTTCAACCCAATCTTAGCCGGGCTGCTGGTCAAATGGGTTGACCTATAAGTCACTTATTTTTAAAAATTTGAAATTAAAAATTATCAAATAAAACAAATTAACTTTTATATAACACGTTAATAAAATATTTCTTAATTACTATAAATTAAAATAAAAAAAAATACAAAAGTGATGTATTACATTTGAAACACCCTAGAGGTATTATGTTACTATAAACTCGTATTTGCAGAACAAACAATTTAAAATAAAACATCACCACTTCATAACAAAAAAAGTCATTCCTCAAGGCTATAAGTACTAAGGTTTTTTACAAACTCTCAATACAATAAATAAAACATACTATGCCTCAAACATTGGGGCCTTAGTTTGAAATCATAAATGTAAATCCTACGTACTAAGGTCTAAAGAAATAACAAGTTGGTAAGACTTTTCTCCCACTACTAGTAATTCATTCACTTGCTTGATTTGAAAACATTTAGAATAAACTAGTGAGACAAAAGTCTCAATAAATGTCCCAGGGACACAGAACGACATCATATAACAAGAACATATAGGGGACAAGTAGTTATAAACATTTTCCTTCATAAAGAGCAACAACAAAAACATATAAACACATCTCTTGTCTTACATCAAGCACATCATTACATCTAACAAATCATTACATATTTTATTTTAGCATGCTTCACATTATGTCTTTCCTCTTTCCGTTCTGTTGGTAGGTTTGAGCTCAAAATCCCAAAAGGCGTCCCTCTTGATTTTGTTAAGGCCTCTTATATTTGTACTTCTCTAACTTGAGGAGTGTCAACCACCCTTTGGGGATTGAAGGAGACAGAAATCCTTCCCTTACCAAAAGGGCCCTCAATCTTATGCACGCTTTCTTTTAACATTTAACTATGGCCATCTTCTGGGGACCCAAGGGGTTACTACCCTTCCCTTGCCAAAGGAGGCCCTTGGTACATTCATATATAGTCACATAAATTGTCATTTTTTATACATTCATATGGTACTAAAAGAAATATGTAGTAGGGATAACATTTATACACCAATATAGTCATTTTTTGCATATTGTAGCTTAAGCATAGCCATGCTTCCTACCGTTCATGTAACTTACAAAATCCAGCACGACCATGTGTCGTGAAGCACAACCATGCTTCCTTTATGCACAACCATGCCTCATGTTGTGGAGAAATTTGAAACAAATAAGTGAAATTGGTACACAGCCAGGCTTAGTGAAG
Source organism: Spatholobus suberectus (assembly GCA_004329165.1). NCBI lineage: Eukaryota > Viridiplantae > Streptophyta > Magnoliopsida > Fabales > Fabaceae > Spatholobus > Spatholobus suberectus. The sequence goes on from CM014736.1 coordinate 7,389,701, forward strand.
CATAGTCGTGCTTATCATTCTAGTTGTAGCAATATATGAGCATGGGGATGCTCAACACAAGCATAGGCACACTCAACATAAGCATAGGTAAACAATTAAGGGTCTTAAGGGAAGATGATGATTCTGAATTGTTCATATGCAAACAAAATAAGATAGTTAAGGGTCAATGATTCCTCTATTAAAGTTAACAATTATGCACATTTCATACCCAATAACACAAGCAGGTTATAATAGTAATTTATGACAACTCTAACATGACATCCTAATCACACAAGCATCAAACACATAGAAGATAAACAAGAATAGCAATTATGGAAGCAGGGAGACATACAAAGGGTTGAACTTACCTTTAAATTGCCTAAAGTCTGTTAGGCGTGAGTTTGGGTCCTTCTTTTCTCTTTTTGCCCTATCCTCTTCCTTCTCTCCTTTCCTCTTCCCTTCTTTCCCTCTTTCCTTCTAGGTCAAAATGTGTATTTGTGTGAAAGTGACCTGGGTGACCTATCTTGATTCCCTTATTAGACTCTATGGCCTATTCCGTTATTATTTAACTCAACTTTCATTATTCCTCTCGTGGGCTTCTTTAACGGGCTTAATCTATTGTTTATTTATTTAATTAATTTAGGCCTATTATTTTGGGATGTTACATAATGTGGTGTGTGTGTGTGTGACTTAGGGTTTATAAATTCTAATTCCCTTACTAGGCCCTAAAGGCCCATTCTTTTAATAATTTCTCCCCTTTTTAAATAAGGCCCACTATTATATTATTAATTAAAACACTCCTAATTATGAAAATAACCTATAGTTAATATTAAATTATTAGATCTAATTTTGTGGGATGTTACAATATTTTATATCATCTTCTTGTTTTAACAATAATATCAAATATAATATGTTGTCATTTGTACTATAAAATTACAAAATATAATACATAATAAAAAAAGAAAAATAGTGCATCAATTATAACAATAAACAAGTGATAAAAATTAAAAAAGAAAAATTCAATGTACATAAAATATTAACATTAAAGTAGACATTAACAACACATTAGTATTAGATTTATTATTTGTGAGTTTGCCAATTATAAATAAGTAAATAATAATAATAATAATAAAACAAATCTATCCAATGAGTTGCCGAACCCATCATGACCCATCCAAACTTAGGCCCATAAAAATCTAGATTAGGTTGGGCTTGGTCAAAATAAGTTTGGGCTTAAATTTTTATAATCTAACCCAACCTATGCATCGAACTAATCAAATCAATTCATTAGACTTAACCATTTTGACATTTTTACTTAAAATTTACCTTATTCACGTGAGTATGTATGTAGAAGTTTTAAATAGATTTTGTTAGTTACCCATAAGTATTCACAATTATATGTTAGATTATAAAACAAAAATAAAAATCTCAAAAATAAAATGAAATTTAAAGTAATTTTGGTAATGCAAAATGATAGAATTTCAAAATAAATAAATAAATAAAACACTAAAAATTGTAGTGACAATAGCATAATACTTTTTTTTTTCAAACACTTGTCAAATGCACCTAAATTGAAAGTTAACGACATTTAACCCATTATTCAGAAGACCTTGATTCGAAAAGTTAAATTTAGTACACTTAGTCTCAAAAGTCTAAAAAAACTTATTAAATCACGATTAGTCAATTAGCACATTTCTAAACATGCTTCAAGCCTATTAAGCCTCATAAGTTCATTAATTATCGATAGAATTAGGGCTAAATAAGTGATTTTGTACATTGAATACTGGTGGGTATGAGTATTGAGATACTCGACCTACCCAATTGATATGTGAGTATAGAAAAAAATTCAATATTTCTTTTACTCACGTGTATTTGATTAAAAAAAAATCTCAATCTGACCTATGACAAGTTCTATATTTAAATAACCGTGAGTATAGATAATTGTCATCCTTTACTTAATGTAAATTATCCAAGTCATTCACTAGAATCTAGTAGCCTAATTCCTAGTGGCTTTGTGAGTAGTAAATGTTGTACCGGTTTATTTAGCCAATTAAAATTACATGTTACTTTCTTTTAATAAATTAGTCTAACCATTATTTTTCTTGTCATGTTCTAGATTTTCTTGGTATCACATTGACTTAGACTTTGAAAGATAATTTTTGTAGTCTTTTAAATTCTTTGATTCTATAATAAATGATGAGCATAAAACGACTTAAATATTTTACATTATTTAATATATATACGTTTTTTTTTTTACTAATTTTTTGAAAGTGTAACTACGACTTACAAGTTTCTAAATTAGTTGTTTTATAAACTTATTTATTACTTACTCAAGGTCAAAACATTACATTATGTTTTGTAATTAATTATGAGCGGCAAAGCTCTCTCTCTGAGTATTTAACGCAACTGCATACATAGGATTTGAACTCAAAACCATTGATTAAGCTGGAACAATCTCGTACCAGTTGATCCACGTGCTCGGTGATTGGTGTACATATGTTTTGTAATTAATTATTTTATTAAGTTGAATTTGATTTTAGTTAAATTGTTCTATTTGTTATGTTTTATAACTAATATAGAATTAGCAAATAATAACTAATATATGAAAATCTTTGTATATATTTTAATTGAGTTAGATATTATATTTTTAATTAATATTTTTGTTTTATTAATTTCTTACATTTTATTTTAATGTTAAAACAACATTTATTTTACCAGTATGTCCAAAAAAAGTACATTAAAAGATAAATATATTTCACTTTAACTCAGTTGTAGATAAGGAATTAATCCATACATGAATATATAAGCGAAGAATGCTAGCATCACTCTCTCTAACACTTTCTTTCTAATACTCTTTCTACTATTAGCTGAAATTTATTGAAAATCATAAATTGTGGTAGGTTCCACTTCTAAATCAGGAGAGAAACTTATTGTAACCATTCATCAAAGGGATTTTGAGATTTTTCTACAAAATTCGGTCCTTAGGACTAGTTATAGGACTAATTATTGGTCTGAGACTTAGTCACACTTAATATTCTTCATTTTTGTCTCTTTGTAAAGATGTGTTTAGCAAGAATTGAACTCGGATCTTTTCTCATGAGCTTAACATGTATTGTCAATTGAACTACATCAATTGAGTTTCCTAGAGTCTATATACAACATTGAGTGTTACACATTTATATTTCAACAGACAGTTTAAAAAATATATATTTTATGGATCAATTATTCATTCTTTTTTTTAATAATATCGCTTTTTATCCAATCATAATTGATTATAAGACAGCACTAATAACTTCCATGTCAATTGTCAAATTATTTTACATTTCGATTATTTCTACTGTGGTGGGGCTCCTAGCTCTTACTTCGATTGGGAGTTAGAACGTAGCCCTCAAAGGACAGGTCAAACACGTTTGTATCTGCACCGCAGCGTATGGAGAAATGACACCTACACTGGCCAAGGCCATGCATGTACATGGCTGTGTCTCTTTCCTGTTTTCAGTTTTTGGTGTAAAAAGTCCCAACAAACCCGGTTGGTACATGTAGTGGCCACCCGAAATTATTAGACCAAACACAAGGCTTGAGGGCATTCGGTATTCAGTCATTGGATCAATGATATATAACGACGCCAGTTTTACGTGTCAGCATTACAAAATGTGTCACATGACTTGATCTTGTCCGAGTTGGATTTTTTATATATGAAAATATAATTTTTTTCAACAAGTTACACAATAAAGAGAAAAAAGTATATAATAAAATGATTGATGCAATAGAAAGAATAAAAAGATAATATTACTATTACATGAATAATATAACTCTATATATTAGCCAGCATGCTCCTAATGAAGTGCACAAACTATTTTACCAACGGAAACATGATCACATGACAAGCAACACAAGGCTTTATCTTTCTCTTTCGTATCTCATTGCTTATATCATATCGGTACAAAGAAATAAACCAAATGCAAATAAGCAATACATTTTCCCATAATATTGACTTATACTTTCGAGGGAAATTATTCCCACTTTACTGGATTACGTATAATAAAATAAAATTATTGACGATGCCCAAAATCATCGACGCAGGTGATGCTTCTTCATTCTCAAGTAACAATAATACTACAACAACGTGACATCCCCTCCTCTTTTTCCGAACAACACTTGGTACCTACCGCGAACTTCACTTCAACTCACTTTGCTTATTTCCCAAAATTACATAATATTCCTTCACTTTTTAACTTTGATTTCTGCCTTGCCGGTTAAGCACCTATAAAATTATAACCGTATCTCATCAATATGGAATCATTGGTTACCACAAGCAATTGCCAATGCCATCACTGTTTATCGAGCCACTCAGCAGCAATCCTTCCAGAGCTGCGGCCACCCAACTTCCCGAATGAACTCACACTGGACAATCCCTTGAAGCTGCTGCTACCACTATCATTCAAGTTTCTGAGTTTCCTTGACTTGCTGAGCTTGGAACAGTTGATATCAACACTATCTTGATCAGTTTCATCATGGCATTCTGTCTTCACAACCACGAGTCTTGTAATGGTGCTTCGACAAAATGGACAAACTGGTGGAGTAAGACAGGCAGTGGCAGGGTTGGGCTTGTTGTGGCAACACAGGGCTAGTGTGCATTGTGCACACATCTGGTGGCCACAGTTCTGAACTTCAATTGTGCATACCTGCTCAAAGCAGATGCAGCATAATTCAGACTCACTAACCTGCACAATATCAGATCCCACAATCAGTATATAGTTTTTGTTGGCCCTACAATTAAAATATGAACATAATGGTTCAAGGAAAAGCAAAGATGTTTCTCTAACTAGGGTAATAAATGCAAAAGAGGGTGCTAGGTGGGGAAAAATATATATTACACACCATGGAGAGAAGGATTTTACTAGGCAAAATAATCAACCTCTTAGCCATGATTAAAAAATATAATATATTTTGCTTATATCTCAATAATTCAATTCAAGTTCATTTTTACTGTTTGGTTATCAATAAGTTCTGGTAGAACTACTTCATCTGTCCAAGTACCAATAAATTCAGAGTTGAAAAAAATTAAAAGGGGCAGGGGAGAATCAATGAGTTTATGCGGTATTGGGCAGCTAAAATGTATATATATATATATATATATGCACACTAAAGATGTTTGAAATGTTGCAGCACCATTTTAAAATTATCCAAATACTTCCCACTATAAATCTACTGAATTCTCAGTAACTATATTTCCATACTCTGATTCAATTAAATTGCAAACACAAGAAGTTGGTATGTATATGAAGAGGGTGACAAATTACCTCAGACATATCATCAGCTAGCCCATCAGAATGTGATGGAGATGGAAAAGAGTAAGCACTCCCTTTCAATATGTTTTTCTCCCTTTCTCTGTTTGCATCCATCAAGGCCTGTTCTAATAAAGCCTTGGCTTCAGGATTAAGCTCACTGATGAACTTCAATGGAGACGGCCAGACAAGAGGTTCTGCAGATGTAGGATTTAGCAATGATGCGCTGGCCCCATGTTTGTGTTTCAGAGCAACCATATATGGAATCCGCCTGCATAAACACACCAACCACCATGAAGGCAACTCCAGGCATTCTGAGAATATATAATGAGGAAAAGAAGCATGGTTAAAGGCAATGAATCCATTCTACCTATAAATGACCAAATCGTTAAATGAGGTAAGTTGCTTCCTAAAGTTAAGGAAGTTGCAATAGGAAAATGCCAGATATGAGTACGGTAAAAGGTCCATCAAAACAAGAGGTGGAAAGATAAATTTTTTTAGAATAACACAGATGAATAATCAAATAACCAATAAGCCAGACAAATTAAAATGAAATGTGTCTAGCTGTAGATATGTCACTAAGTCTCAAACCCAATAACCCCTTCTCTAAATGGTAAGAATTTGTGTTGAGAAACTAATTATACCCGGATGCATCGCGTTGAAGACGATCTGCACCCCATGCCAACAATTCACGGATGCAATCCAGAGATCCCCCTCTAGCTGCTAGATGAAGCGGAGTGCTCCCAGGACAGCTGAAAATAGAAATTGATTAGTCCACTCCAAAAAAAAACACAGAAAAAACACATCAGATTCAAGCCATTCTATGACAGATCATTACCCATATCCACCAGTTGAAGCACAAACAAGAGCTCCACTGTCTAATAGAATATGTACACATTCAGACCGTCTCTGACGAGCCGCCAAGTGCAATGGCGTTGCACCCTTTCCATCTCTAATATTCACAAACCGAGCAAACCCCCTGCAACAAATTCAAAAAGACACTAAAAACCAACAAAAAGAAACATAACACCGAGGAGAAAACAATACAGAAACGGAAAAGGACAAACCAAGAAGCAGCCACTGGACTAGATTGAGCAGCGGAAAGAATAGCCTTAAGGCAAGAAGAATGGCCGTAGTATGCGGCATAGTGTAAGCAGGTTCTACCATGAATTGTATCAAACATTAACACCTGAAAATCGCACGCATCAGTTTTCCTAATTTATTTAGGTTATGTAAACTCAGAATGAGACCAATGAAATTGAAACATTTACATTAGCTCCGGCTTCAAGAAGCTTCTCCACACACGCGATGTTCCCGTGCATTGCTGCCAACATAAGCGGAGTCTGAAGCGTTCACAACACAACGAAGGGTAAGCAAACACAGCATTCTTTTAAAATATAGGTACAAGAGAACAAGCTAGTTTACCTGCTTGTGGCGATTTAAGACATCTGGGTTAAGAGATCCATCTACAAGCGTTGAGAGAATCTGCAAGACAAGAGAAATGTAAAGAAGGCAATTGTGGAAGTGAATCTGAGTGAATTGAAAGCAGAGGAAAAAGAAGGGACCTCGATCTGGCCATTGGCTGCGGCAATATGAAGAGCAGAGTGGCGATCGTAGAGAGTGGTTTGGTGCAAGAGAGATGGGTCGGTCTCTAAGAGAGTTGTGACAATTTGGAGGTCACCGTGCTGCACGGCGGTGAAGAGGCCATGGTCATGGTTGCCTCTGCAACTCAGGCTCTGACCCATTATTATGCTCTCTCTCTCTCTCTCTCTCTCTCTCTCTCTGGTGGGAGAGAGATGAGGTGAAGTTCACCTTCTTCTTCACCTCTGCTTTGGCTGCGCCACCCGGTGGCGTGGGTGTTATAAATAAATAAATGGGATTCACATTCAAGTTGTAAGGTGTAACTGTGTGTTGTGGGAGACAAATGGCAAAGGTTTGGAGAGAGAGAGAGAGAGAGGGGTAGCTGACCGTGTCAGTAGATTAGCAGTAACTGAGAATGACTTCGGGCAGCAGTCAGATTCCGCGTAAGCCTGGCTCCGCTAGCTACCCAGATAAATGAAATTAGATAATAATAATAATAATAATAATACATTAGCTCTTGATGTTATCCAAGCCAGAGGGTCCCCCCTTCTCCCTTTATTTTTCAAACACCATCAGTATTTACTGAATTTCTCATTTTACGTACTGCTTGTCAAGCTTTTTCGTAAGGAAAATATTGTAATCATCATGATGTAAGAAATGATGAACCGTTTATTCATACATGCATTTCTTGTAATTATGTTTCAATTTTTTCTATTTTTTTATGAGTTAAAAGAAGAGAGATAAAAAAAAATGAAAGAAATATGAGAAAATAATAAATGCAATAAATGATATAATAGAAAAGAGAAAAGAAAAATTGAAAGAAAAATAAGGGTGAACATGGTTCTGAATCAATTTGAACCAAACTAAAAAGAAAAATTTAAGTTAGTTTATATTATATTATCGATTTGGTTCAAATTTTAAAATTACAATCTTGACATCGATTCAAATATTGGATTTGAGTATGTAAAACCCAAAGTCATGCTATTTTAGAATTTTTTTAAAATTTCTTATGTTGTGTAATTTTATAATTCTATAATTTTATGTTGTATAATTTTTTAATTTTTATATTGTGTAATTTTATAATTTTGACTTTTGATATTATTCATGAATTTTATTTTATTTTATTACGATTTATTTTTTTCTCTATTTTTCATTTTTTATTTTTCATTATTTTATTAGGTGATTCGATGACCCAACATGAACGAAATCGAATATGATCAAGTTGGGTCGATAACCAATTAACATAGATCGGTTTAGATCTAAATATCTCCTAAACTTGAACCAATCTAACTCATGCTCACCCCTAAAGAAAAATGAGATAGAAATAAGATGGAAGAGAAAATGAGTATATATTAAATATTTTCAATTTTTAATAGTCTATTTAAAGTGAGGTTTGTAAAGTTAATTTTTAGTCATTTTTTTATAAAATCAACTTTGGTTAAAATTAAAATTGAACTAAAGAGTTTTTTTATGGCACATATTTTTCATAGGAAGAAATCTTATTAAAAGGTGAATTTTAGTAGGGTAAAAAGAGATATGATACACATATAACGATTCATACAACAATTTGTACAACTACACTTTTTGTGTTTATTTCTTTTCATCATTATGAGATGTAATAAATAATATGTTGGAGAGAAATAAATACAAAAGAAAATGTTGTACAAACTGTTATATGAGTTGTGGTACAAATAACATTTCTAGGGTGAAAATATGAGACAAAAGAGAAAAAATTAATTTAATTGAACAAAAAATGAAAAAAATAAATATTTTATTTTATTTTTAAAATTTAATTTTTTTCTTTTAATACTTTAATTAAATAAAATAAAATATATTATTATCCATAATTTTTTCTTTTTTTTTTTCCATCCAAATATAACATTTCAGTAACAATTATTTTTATACACAAATTTTCAACTCAAAACCTTATTTGAAAGGAATCAAACTTGTATAACCTAAATTAACTACCTGTTGGTTTGAAGTGAGGTAATTTAAATTTATAAAATTTGATCGTAAAAAAATATTAAAATTTAATATACAATTTTGAAGCTAATATAAAAATTACATTTTTTAGTTTGAACAAAATATACCTTTTTATTGTATGGACTTATTAAATGAACGATATATGTATTAAATTATTGTAATGAAAAGTATAATATATTTAATTGAATAATTTTATTTTTTAATTTATTATTAACATCAATATATTTAGATTGAGATCTTTTCACTCATATTACGTTAGTCCAAGTGAAACTAAACTCAAATTCTTTAAACAAAGTTTCATGTTTGAATTTTGTAAATAAAAAAAATGTAATTAAGAGGAGAGTCTCCACTAATAGTGGATAGCCAAGTCACCTGATAAAAATTAATCATTAACAAAGTCAATAGATACTTCACTCTTATAACAAAATAAAAAAAAAATAACATCTTTTTAAAAGTAGTTTATTATATGTTTTATGAAAGAGAGATGCTATATAGTACGAAAGCAAAACAGCACGAAAAGTGCGAATAACTGACGTGGAGCGTTATCAATCTTTGAAACAATTGTTAGTTAAAAAATTAGAAAAATATAAAATGAAGTTTGACAAAATTCAGCCGTTGGTGTGTTCTATACGAAACCCAATTTGTAAAAAATAGCATTTTTCTTTATTAAAACTAATATATCATGCATAACAGATAAATATACATTTTTAATGCAATTCGTTAAGAACAATTGAATTAAAAGGGGAAGGAGGGAGGTGGGGGACAGAAGAACATATGATGTTTATTCAATTTTAGTAAGGATTGTCAAAAATATTACTTGTTTAAATTTTTTTTTAATTTTTTTTTGGGAAGCGGGTGTCGGGGGAAGACGGGGGCCAACTGGCAACGGCAACAAAGAGGAAATTACACAGTTATTACACAAAAAGGAAATTAATTGCTTCATTTATATTTAAAAATCATTCAATATCAATTAAATTTTCATCTCTAAATTTAAGGTTGCCTTATTTTTTGAGATTTGTTGGTAAAAATTGCGGTGCAAGTAGCTGTAATATACCAATTTCCAACATAGCAGCGTGGCTGTGACCGGGGGAGCATTTTGCGATTATTGGGCAATTTTATAGCAGCTTTCTCTTGTAATTTGGGAACCTCCTCTCTCATGCCTGCGGATTTATAAGACATGGATCTTTCATGGCATGTAGCAGATAATACGTAGCTGGAGATTTCAACACCATAAGAGTCCTTCACCATGTCTACCTAAATGCACATCCTCGTGCACCACTACGTCACGTTATTATTATTGCCTTGATAATTCACCTTAATTAGCCATTTCTTTAGAGAAGGCAATTCATTAGCGAATGACTTAGCTAAACATGTGTCTTCTGACCTATAGATCCCTGTATGGCTTGTAATATTCTGTCTTTTGCTTCCAATCGTTTCTTTTCTAATCGCGTGCATGTTCTGATTATAACTAATGTTTAGATCGTAAATTTGTTGTCTTTAGCACCATTTATTCACCATAAAAAGGGGTACCTGCTAGATTGACAAAATAAGTATGAGTTAGAGATACGCATTGATAATTGCAAGATTCGATTTCCACGTATCATATATCATAAATATATATATGTTCCCCATCCTAAATTTTAAATTTATTATTCGAAATTTTTATTCACAATTGTACAATGGATGAGTAATCAATGCCCTTACAAAATAAGAGTAATAAATATATAATCAATTATATTTATATTCTATTCTATTGTTGTTGAAAATATTATAAATAAAATAATTATTTTATTAGATTTACTATTTATATTAGGCAAATAAGTATAATTAGTGTTTAGATTAACTTCATTTTTTAAGTGGACAGTGAATAATCAAAGGAAAATACATTACATCATAATTAAAATAATATAAGTAAAACAAAGGCTGAAGTATGAAATATATAACTTGGTTATAACGTTTTAATGATTGTGTGATATATGATTTGTCAATTTTGGCTCTGACATTATCAAGTTAAATTATTTAATAAGCAATTCATTTTTTTTTTACCAAATTTATTTTGTTCACAATTATTTATACATTAAGCATGTTCAAGAACTTCTTATAACCAAAAAAAATTGAAAAATAATGTTAATTAAAATAAGACTTGTTTCACGACTATATTTATGCAAACAACAGTTTTATCATTCATTAATAATATAAACCATCAGTATGTATGCAAGAAATCAAAGTCCCAAACGATAAAACAATACTAAAACAAAAGTCATAAAGTTAATACTGTAAGGGAAAATAAAAGGAGGAACATCAACACATACATAGCATTTTAAACCAACATAGGCAAATAATCTTTATTTGACATATCAACTGCTTGTTAATTTTTAGATGTCAAGTTTAACTCTGACTTGATATAATTTGGTTAGTTAACTCTTTTGTGATCGGATCTTGTTTATGTTAAAATTAATCATATAGATCGTACCAAAAAAAATGATACGTCTATATGCCAAACGAAATTTATTGCATTAATAATAACGAAAAATGACAGTAAGACGAAAGATATGTACCTTTCTTTTGTGTTGTAGATATTTTAAGTCCCTGTCTCTCTCTAACAGATATAACTGGACACGTTAAACTATGTGTCATTCATTTCTTTAGTTGTAAAGTCCGTTCTATACAATTACATATTATATATCATTGATAAATATATCTTATTCACGAGTAAGCATGTAAAAAGGGATCAAAATTAAAGAAAAAGAAAGGATCACAATGACTAAAAGTTGATATTTCAAACTAGGCTCCACCTGTTTCCAATTTGGATGGAGCTGACTGGTGTTGTTATTTATTAAAGAGAGCCATAATACATTTTAGTCAACAACAACAACCTTTCTTTGGACTCCCAAAGATAAAATAAAAAAGAATCTCATGGAATACAAAATGGAGATGGTTCAAAAGTTGGCTGCTGCAGACTCCGTCAAGTTTAATTTTCTTTCCTTTTTATAAATAAATAAAAGTATGAAGAATATATTTGTTTGATTTTTTTTCTCCACACGCTATAATATTGGTTGCTCTAAAAGCTTCCTATTTTGGGGGTAAAAATTACTCTAAGGGTGCGTTTGATTAAAGAAAAAAAATTTCATGCTCAAAAATCATAATTTTTGGGAATCATAAATCCTGGAAATCATAATTCTTAGGAATTACTAAAATTTATTTAGTTGGTCATAAATATTCTTGGAATATTTATATTTGTTATTTGGAAATCAAAGATTTTTACATTTAATTTTAATCCAGAAATTTTATCATTTTACAGATTTTGCCATTGTATATTTTTTCTCTCATATTTTGTCACTCTATTTTTGAAATCTTGCAAATTTTGTTCAATCATCAACTGTTTATTAAATAAAAGTTTGTAAAATTGGATAAAATTCACAAAATTTCAAAAACAGGGTGACAAAATGCGAGAGAAAAAAAATACGGTGACAAAATCAGCAACATAATAAAACTTGGATGGCACAAAGTACAATTAAGTCTTTTAATTATTTATCACATTAAATGAGTTAATAACAATAACATGATATTTTTATTATAGTAAAACTTTTTTTCCAATTCAGAAAAGTTAGATTCTCACCTCATGAGAATAATTTCGTGGGAAATTTATGTAAAAAAGATTTACAAAAATTGGGAAACAATATTTCCTGATAATTTTATCTTTTAAATAATAAATCAAATATAAAAAACAAACATTCTCACCTTTAAATTTTTGAGAAACTAAAAACTTTACTTGTAGCAAGTGTCCCTAAAAGTTTCTGATACTATTGACGCGCATACATGCTACACCATATAATCTGCTAACAAAACCATATTGCACACTTCCCTTCTACTTCTTCCCAAATCACAAATCGCACCATATCATGTTACATGCGCATCACGTTGTTTTCCACTTTTATTTCAGTGCTCCCAAAGCGTAAAGCTAATATGAAAGCCATAACTGTGTGTCGATATAGCCATTAAGACAATAAAATACTTTTTTTTTTGTGTACAATGTCAAAAAAAAGTTACAACTTAAGATCTTGTGCATATTATCTAAACTCCCACCACTAGGCCAAGGTTTTCATTAAAATACTACTAGTATATATTAACGAAAATATATTAATGATTAGGCTTGTTTATGTTAATAAGGTCTTCTCAAAATGAAATTTAACTCTCACACACATTTATATAATATTCTGGTCCGGTATTTACGGCGGCGGCTCCGATCTATAAAAATCACGAATTAATTACTTTTCTCATTCAAATAGGAATCCTTCAAGAGTTTGGGTCGTGATTTTATCAGTCATATCACTTAATTTGTTTACTTTTCTTAACTTATCAAAACTAACAATTTCCTAATTTAATTAGAATATTATCTTCTTTATTTTCGAGACATCTATCTAATTACTGTACGAAAGAAAACACAACCCTTAAGTAACTACTCACTATCTATTATCAAACAGGTGAGACTCTGTTCATTCTACTTTATCCATTGAAGGCATGAGTTTTAGAGTAACATTAGTAAAAAAAGGTAAGAAGAGAGTGAGAAGAGAAAAGTTTAGTGACACTACTAAAAAAATGTACATTTTTTACGGATTTCGGTTAGATTTTGAATAATTTCTTCCAGAATTCACGTAAAAAACTAATTTCAGACAAATTAAAAAATTATGTCCAATATTTTTGTCTGAAAGGTTTTCAGACTGATTTGAAATAGATTTCAGACAAACATATATATCAATATATATTTGCGTTATATTAACTTTAAAAAGATTTTGGATGGATTTACTTTTACTTTTCCAACAAATTCCATCCAAAAATCCAAGTTTTTAAGTAGTGTGGATTCGATCTACCAACAGAATGCAGGTAAACAATATATGATGCATTATGGGTTATAAATTTGCGGAAGCATGCTTATTATGATTAGAGCACTTTTGGGGGGTTAATGTATGAAAATGTCCTAAGTCCTAACTAAGCTTTCAGCTGTAAGCTTTTTTATTGAACCTAATCTTTCAACTTTAATACTTTATTCTAGTCTTTTCTTCTATAACAGGAAAGACATTGCTTGAAGAAACAACCCTGTTGAAACCAAATTTCATCAGGAAGGAAAATTTGACAGGTACCTGGCCTTCGACCCTCGTGGCCTCATCACAAAAGACAGGTCCTGAGTAGATATATTCAGTTTGTTTTGTTGAAAAAAAGAAAAGTGAAAATGAGTTTTTTTTTTTCTCAGAAAACAGAAGTTGTGACTTGTGACACATAGCGAAAACAAATTTTATTTTATTTTTCTTGTGTTAATTATGTGTAAAATATTAACAGTATAAAACAACTTGTTTAGTATTTTCACCTTTGACTTATATATATATATGAGTCAGGATCCATTAACACCAGGTGTCAAAGTTAGTCAAATTACATTTTCAATAACTTTTTGTAAAATGCAAATTTAACCAATCCAACCGTTGAATTTGATGTTCTTACTAATTAGATTAAGTATACAAAATTTCATATAATTCTAAAATTATTTAATAGCTTATCACATCACTTTATGTTAACGTACAATATAATATTAAAATATACGTAAATATTCAATATTAGATAACATACCTAGAAAAGTCCAAATGATGTAAAATTTGATATACATATTCATGAAGATAATATCACATAATTCAACGGTTGGATTGATTAAATTTACACTCTACAAAAAGTTATTGAAGGTGTAATTTGACTAACTGTGACACCTGGTGTCAACGGATCCTGATCCTATATATATATATAGCACACAAACTATAATTTAACTTTTCTAAAATAAAAAAAAAAAAACTAAGCCATAGAGCATCACGATTGAAACCAAAATCAATGTAGATGATTTTATCTTCAGTTTAGAGTAATATAATAAATATGTTTATTTTTGTCATACTAATTTAGCATAAAATATTAGTTGTATAATTATAAGAACTTATTTAAAATTTTCATTTTCTTTACTTTAAGCACACAAACAATGTCAACAAAGATTGGTTCAAGTGGTAAGGATCGGACCCCTATCTTATAAGAACATGAGTTCAAATCTCATTGCCAATGTAAGGACTTTGTTCGTGAGCGATCTGTAAATATCTTTATAAGCATTTTTTGAGCCTTGAGGCATACCTTGACCTTGGTAAGCCCCCAGAATCCAACTCACCTAAACTTTTCTATACCAAAAATAATATAATAATTTAGATTTGGTTTAATTGTACTTTTGTAACCTTTAGTTTAAACTATGTGTGACTTTAGTTTCTTGAATTTTTCAGGTTAATTAAGTCATCCTTGTATTTTCAAAGTTAAGTAAATTTATTACTTCCATCATTTTTTTAACTAAAACCATCGAATTATTATTTTCTAGTGAAATATTTAGGGCTTTATGATAGACTCAGAATTTAAAATAGTTTTAAAAGTTTAAAGTCAAAAATTTAGTGAAAACTTGACAAAAATTCAAGAATTTTATAAGATGCGAGATTATGGTTTAAAGAGGGGGGAAATTGAGTTTTTTTTATTAATTTTGAGTGAAATTAGATGTTTTGGTCAATGAATTTGAATAGAAAACAATTTAAGCTTTGTGAAGATTTTGAGTAAAAATGAGAACTTGAGGGTTTTATTTTATATATATAAAAGAAAATCAATGGAATAGACCAAATTTACTTCACTTTTAGAATAAAGAGATTCAATCGGTTAAAAAAATACTTGAGGAATCAAAACTACACATAATTTAAATTAAAAACATAAAATATAAATAAATCTTTGAATTTTGATAAAAGCTAAACCATAAACATCATTATTTAAAAAATAAAATATAAGAGTGGCTTTTTTATGTTCAATTTAAAGGAATATTATATAAATATCATCTTTTTGTGTAAATCACAAACCATCTACAACATGGTGCAGTTAATTCTCTAAGTAGGATTTTTTTTTTTCTATACGTAAGTCTCAAATTTAAGACTTTGTTATCAAACATACACTACTTAACTAACCACCTTTAATTGCATAAATATGACTTTACACATATTAAATATCATTTTAAAGTTATTATATACCTTTAGTTACATACAATAATACATGAAAACTCTTCACATAAAACATAATGACTAATATGATTTTTTTTTATCTATTTAGATCTCAATTAATTATTATTGTCCCTTATTTTTAAGTTTAGACTACAAGAATTTTCTACAAGAATTAATCTTGTTCGATATTGGAACATTAACAATATTATGAAACTAATTTTTTATGGAGATTTTTTTCTTGTAGAAAGCTTGAGGCTGACAATCTTAGTTAAGAGAAATTAAGCATGTATCACTTAAATTAATCAGTCATTCATTATTTTATATTAGTGTCAACCATCAATATTTTGTTTTTTTACAATATTTATGCATTTTTAATTGTTACCTTTTATGCTTGTCCACACTTGTTTCTTTTATATCACCAAGTGACAACTGTCCACAAGAGGATGCTCCCCTCATCTGTAGCTACTTACACGCACACGCACCAATAAAATAATAATAAATAATAATAATAATAATAAATGCTCTCTGACTCGCTCGTCTATGCTTCACAATCCATTAGCATAAATATCTCCAACCATTGGGCACCGTCATCGGTCATTGCCGGACCTGTAGGGTAGGGATAGCAAGAGTAATGCTATATCCTCCTATCTATCCTCCTTTAAATTTTCTTATTATTTTTTATGGTAAGTATTGGATGAAAAGTAAATGTATTTAATATCTTGAAAGTATAAAATATATTCAATACTTACATAAAAGGTAAAGGTAGTAGGAGAATTTGTAGGAAAATGGAGTAGGAGGATTTAGAATTATTCGAATAAGAATCCTCTAAAAACATATACTAGAAATTTAAAATTCGTTTTGCTAATAGTTTTATAGTGATTTTGTATATTTGTTAGTTTTTTGGTGGATAAATGGTTTTTATCATATTATTTCATTTAATAACTGCACTTAGATGCTGTTGTTCTCTGTCAAAAGTCTGATTATATTTTCTGATGGTATAGTATTACTAATATTTCAACTTTTTTTCTTTTTTTGGTACATAATTTTTTTTTACTGGTCAACTAATATTACTCAACTTTAAATAATGTCCTTATAACAAATTTAAATAACAAATACAACTTGACCTGAATTCGGGCCCCTGTAAGTAATATCATTGAATTAAGGATCCTAACTACTTTCTGAATCCACTATGAGCCCAATAAGGCAAGCCACATGTGGGTCAATGATTGAATTCCTAACAATAAAATTTTAAATGCCATCTGGCTCAATTTGAATTAAGGATACCTAACTGCTTTCTGAATCCAGTATGAGCCCAATAAGGCAAGCCACATTTGGGTCAAAGATTGAATTCCTAAAAATAAATTTTAAATGCCATCTGGCTCAATTTGAATTAAGGATACCTAACTGCTTTCTGAATCCAGTATGAGCCCAATAAGGCAAGCCACATTTGGGTCAAAGATTGAATTCCTAAAAATAAAATTTTAAATGCCATCTGGCTCAATTTGAGGATTACTGGGGCAATCCGATCCAATCAAAATCTTTTTTTGTTTTTACCCAAGCCTTCTTGCTGGTCTCCCCAAGACAGAAGAGCTAAATTCAGTAAATGAAGGTAATGGGGAAAGGTTGGAGAAGATCACATCAGATAACTGTTTTCATAAAGTTGTGCAAACAAGGAAACAAATTAAGTAGATACTCTGTCTAGCACACCTTTAAATTTATTATTTATTATTAATTTATTTTTAAAAGGATAATACTTTAAAAAGTAACTTATTTATAAGATAACTGAATTGTTTTTGAGTTTAATTACTATGCACTATCAGTGTAAAAGTCAACTAATCGAAAATCAACTTTAGTATGACTTTTAAGGTGATTATTATCAAAGTCAACAAACTTACCATACATAATGAGTTATGATTAAATGACAATATAAAACTGTTTTACATTGTTAGTGCATAGTCTATTTTCTCATTTTTTTAAATTAATAATAATATTAAAAAAATACTACGCTTTAAAATAGTTTCCATTAATATAATAATATTAGTTAAACTATTAATCTAATATTGAATCTAAACTAACAATATCATATATTATATTAATATTTGATATATTGATAATATAATTAATTCTCTATACCGACAAAACTGTTAATTAGTAAAATATATCATATCATTAATATAAACATGTAATATTTATATTAACTATTTCATTTCTCTTAAATAAAAGTTATTAATGGAGGTAAATCCAATGCCAATTTGTTGACAAATGGTATTTTTTAATGTCAAGAGTATGTTATAGAATTTGTTAAATACTTTCTTAAATTACTTTTCCTGCTTCATATATTTTATCTTAACCCATTGTCATTCAATTTATCCCATTTTGTACGGAATCTACTTTATTTTGTGCATATTTAGATTTGTTTAATTTGAATTGATTTCTGTTGATAAATTATTGAGAGAGCTTTTGAAGAAAATAATTTCTATTTTTGAAAAATATTAATCTCGAAACATGCTATACATGATAAGTGCAAATTTAGAGTTAACTAGCATTTTAACTCACGCAAGTATATAAGGTAAATATTAATTTTTATGTACGATCATTTAATTATGTAAACTAATACTGTATTATTTTATTATAATTTTTCAATGAAATAAATAAGATAAAAATATAAATAATATTTAATTTGACTCAAAATTAAAGATAATAGTATAATTATGACAATAATATTTTTAAGATAATAGGATTTATTAGAACTTAAAATAAAATAAGATTTAATTTGAATTTGAAAATAATATCATCTTCATAATAACAATAATTAATACAAGAGTAAAATGTGTTTTTAGTCCTTAAAGATTTAGTTAAACTTAGTCCTCGTGTTTTTAATCCTCGTGTTTATAACATGTTGTGGAATTTGTCCCTAAATTGGTGATGTTGAAAAAAAAATTATGAGTAAATAGTATATCTTATCCAATTAAAAATTATTATGTATGATAAGTTTGTTGACATGTAAAATAATTATTTTAAAAGTCATATTTATTAAACTGACAATATATAGATATTAAACTTTTTTATTTTTAAATTGAGTTATATAATATTTACAAAAAATAAATAAAAGATTAAGAGATTAAATTTACATTAATCTATCATTTGATTTTTTTTTTAAATCATCAAATTGGATAATATTTATTAAAAATAAAAAAAATCCCTTTTATTTTCTTCTAAATTTCAACACCCAAAAAGTACCTTTTTGTTTTGAGTTTACTTTTTATGTACTGACAGTGTAAAAAGATTTTACATGATTAAACAATCAAAATTATATTAGGAATATCTTTTAACATAATTATTGTAAAAGTCAACAAAATAATCATAAATAACAGTTTTTAATTGGTTAATTGTGTAAAAATCATTTACATTATTAGTACATATACTATTTAATCTTTTGTTTTCAAACAAACATATTTCAAAGGACTAATTGTAAATGTTTCAATGGCTAAAATTCAATAAATAAGAGATAAGGAGTTTTTTAAAATAAGTAATTTTAAATTAATTTTTAATAGAAATTATTATATTATTATAGAAAGAAAATATTGATTTTTTGTATTTTTAAACTAATAAATACTTTTCGGTTTAAGTTTACTTTATAAAAAATAAAAATTATTAAAAGTGGTTTTTGTAAGATATTACTTATTTTAGGGAAAAGAATATTCAACTCCCTAAAACTTTATGTCTTTTGTAAATAGACACCTTAAACATTAGTTATATTTTAATTGATCTTAAACTTTACCCTCTTTACAAATAAATTCCTTAAACTATAATTTTGTCTCAATTAATCCTTAAAATTTAACTCTTTTATAAAAATCTCTTACATTAAATAGAAATTAAACTACTAACAAAGAATAAATCTCAATCATTCTATCATTTATTAGCTTTGTTTTTATAAATCACTTTTGTAAACATAAAAATATAATAAAAATTAGAATTAAAAAATCAAATAAAAATTTATTGATTGTTTTTTTTTAATACTTTTTCTTTTTATTTCTTCTAAAGTCATATTTTTTTATTATATTTTAATATATGAGAAAATGGCTTGTAACAAAAAAAAATTAATGAATAATTAACATTTTAGATAAATATATTATCGAGATTTCTTTTTGGTTAGTATTTTAACTCTAACTCAATAGAAAGAGCTATTTGTAAAAAAGATAAATTTTAAGGATCAATTGAATTAAAATTAAGATTCAAGGTGTTTATTTGCAACAACAAAAAAGGTAAAATTTAAATATCAACTAAAATAAAATTAAAGCTCATAGTATCTTTTTGTAAAAGGAATAACATTTAAAAATTAATTGAAACAAAATTAAAATTTAGGGTGTCTATTTACATAAGAAAATTTTTTAAGAAGTTTGAGTGCTCCCATCTTTTTAAATACGTTGATTACCTACCACCCACCGGTTACAGCAAGTGTTTGCTTGTAGGCTTGTAGTAGTGCCTAACTGTCTAGGGATGATAATGGGTAGAGTTTGAGTAGGGTGTTATAGTACCCATCCCCATACTAGCGTTTGAAAAAAATACCTATACCTGGCCTCATACCTGTGCGGGTAGTAATAATCTCCATCCCCTTACCCGCTAGGTACTTATATACCTATACCCACATCCACAACCTGCGCTTTACTTATGTGTAAAGTCAATAAATTAATAAAAAAATAGAAAATAGAAATTTTTTTATAACTAAATTAAAAATTCACTCTTAAATCATTCAAACATAATCTTAAATTATCTAAACTTATCATTAAATCATCCAAATATAACATTAAAAGTATCCAAACATAAAATTAAATGCATCCAAACATAACTTTACATCATTCAAAAATAAGTCATAACAAAACAACATTAGAAACATAGTCATCTAAGAATGTAGTAAGCAATACGAGGGAGATGAGTTGATGACGTGAAGAACAAAGGCAAGCGACACGCATCAAACATGAAGAATAGAGGTGCAATACAACAAATGTAAAGAATGGGGAAAAAGATAATTTTATTTTTTAGGGTTCAGTAACTTCAGTTGTTATATTTTATTAATTAAATTAATAAATTAATATAGAATAAAATTATAATTAAATATTTATATATATTAATATGTGCTGGTATATGGGACGGGTTGGATACTATAGTACCAATAACCACACCTATCCCACTAAATTTTGTGGGTAATTACCTGTCTCCAGACCCATCCTCATTAAGCGGCTAATTCCCCTCTCTATTGCGGATTTTTTTGCGAGTACCTATAGATCTGGGTACAATTGTCATCCCTATAACTATTTGTAATCTTGGGCTCTATTTGCTTTCTTTAGGCTTGTAATCCTTTTGCTAACCTAAGGAGACATGTTCAAGTTAGGCTGAGTAACTACTAAGGAACATATGAAGTTTTTTTTGTTTTTTTTAGTGGGTATTCTTAATATAATTATTGAGAATTTAAAAATAAAGTATATTAAACTAAAAGACAAAATTTAGGATACAGTACCTTAGGTACTACTGATGCTGTTCTCAAATTAGAATTGGAGACCCATCTCGTTAATCTACATAATAAAAGCATATATTATAAGATTTCATAAATTAATAAAGTGAATCTCCAATTTTGATTTGAGAACAATATCAACAGTAGCTAAGGTACTATATCTAATTTTTGTCTTATACTAAAAGTAACTTTTCAAAAAAGAAGAAGAGAAAATAAACTATGTATTGACAGTGTATACTGTCATCTAGTCACAACTCATTATGTATAATAAGTTTGTTGAGTTTGATATAACTATTCTAAAAATCACACTAAAATTGATTTTTGATTGATTGATAGTGTTAAAATTTTTACACTTACAGTACATAACAATTAAATTAAAAAAAATGTAACATATTTCGTTAAAATTTTTGATATATCTTGATTCCTTAATTAATTTTTTAAGAATTTTAGTGTACTTGTTCACCTGAACTTTGTGTTTTAACACACAAAATCTGTTATTTTCCCACGGACGTCATTAACTACTTCATAGGTCAGTCTTAATTGAAATTTGAGGGGAATGGAAACCAGGCCATTAACTTTAACTCGTGAAATGTGTGAAGATCTCAATAATTACTTCCAATTAAATCTAATCAACTCCAATCAACAAAAAGAGAACACATGTTCATACACAACATGCTAGAGGTAGATGGTTCCTAATCGTTGTTATCAAACGCTGAGTGATTTGACGTGGAACACGAGTTTTCCATCTCAATCTAGATAGCTCCGCAATTTAAACCAAGCATAGTCAATTTTCAGCTCTAACCGCGTGTTTGGATCCACAATGGGTTACCTGAAGCAACTATTAGTTGCTTTTATGTCCCTTTTAACATGAATTTCATAGAAATGTGAATTCTGGCAACTGAAGCAAACATTCAATTCAAGCTCACCGAATAAATTAGTTGTTATTAAGAATTCGTTTATATCAGCTTTTTTTTTTCATAAAACTATTTTTATTTTTAAAAATTATGTTTATTTAATTTTTTGAAAAATAAATTATAAAAAATATATTTCTAATTAGTTTAAAAGTTATAATGAATAGGATTTTGAGAGAAATCTAAAATCATGACTAACTTTTAAAATAAAGTACTTTTTATTAAACAAAAAATAAGCTTTGCTTTATATAAAATGTCAAAAAAATTAAATCAACTACTTACGAAAATTTAAAATTAATTACATTTTAAAAAAAAATAGACAAAACAGGCCATAAAATGGAGTGAATATAGTAAATGTATTTTATTTTAGCGTAAATTATACTATACTTCCTTATAATTTTATACTTTTTCAATTTACTTCCTTATTTTTATTTTATATTTTTAATTAAACTCTTAAAGTTTGGGTTAAAATGAAAAATGTCAAACTTTCTAACACGTGCTTAATATAACTATAATTTTAGACTTATTAACTATGATTTTATTGAGACATAAATGTGATTTACTCTTTATTTTATGAACAATATATTTTAAAAATATAACAAAATGACATTATATTAAAATAATATATCTTAATTTCCTTAAAAAAATAATTCTAAAGGAAATAGAATTTTTTTTTCTTTTTTTTTTCTTCATGTTGCCATAATCAAACGCCACACAGTCTTTGTTTAGATTTTTTTTTTTTGAAAGGCAAATGAATTAGACAAAGTACAAGCACTACTCTAATTCATATACAACAAGTCCTATCACAACTAAGCATTAGCATTTAACTCAACCAAATAATACATTTCTATTAGATAGTTAGATAAATATGCCAATTAGAAAACAAACACAACTTACAATTAGATTTGGCTAATAACTATTTCCAAGATGAAACCTTAACCCTGTCTAACACCAAAATAGGATTTGCAATGACATCATAAAAATTATACCATTTCCCAAATCAAATAGCCCAAATAATAACATTCTATATCATCTCCCAGGTTTCTTTATCTCCCAAATCTATCAAGCTGCAAAACAAACTGAATAAACAATTCAAATAGGTTTTCTGTGACAGTAAACTCCACACCCAACTAGTTGCATACTGAGTAGCAAATCTTAGAAGAAAAATGACAGCACATTACACCAAAAACGTTGTTAGATAACACTTTTTTGCCTTAAATAACGCTTCAAAAACATTATCTATCATCTTATTATCTAATGAAGATAACACTTAGATAATGCTTCTAAAGCATTATCTGAGTGACGATTCAAATAACACTTTCTTAAGAAAGCGTTATGTGAATGTATAATATTTTATAGTATATTTTTTTATAGTCTTGTCTTTGATTTTCAATCATTACGTAGTCACTGTATTTTGATTCATCAAAAGTCCAACCTACTATGCCATCCACAATAAAAAAATGCAAACACCATTAGTATGAACTAACCCTTCATTTGCCACTATACTTTGCTAGAGGGAACAATTTTCAGCTGTTGTCATTGAAGCATTTCCTACAACACAAAAGCACAACCTTTTAGTAATGTAAATGAACATCAACAAAAATCACAGTCCATTCTCAACAAATCCATAATAAAACAACCAAAACATTGTAAGCTTAGAAACAATAAAAAAAAAAGCCACATGATTATGACACAAACTCAATAGATCCATGATTGCAATAATAAGATTCAACGCTGAAACACACAATAACTTGAGAACCTATTCTGATTAATCAGTACAAACGCCAAAAGAATCCATAAAAATAAAACCATAAACACACAACCAAACAAAGCAACTAAGCATTCAAAACAAAACATGGAAATAAAAAAATGAAGAAACATCATCATAAATAAGAGACAATCATGGAGCGAATCGAAGGGACAAGAGCCAAGGTTGTTACCTATGTGAGAAATGATGGTCACTCGTTCGAAATCCTCAACCAAAAAACACAAACTTAGTGTTAGAGTGAGGAAACACTAGTTGAATTAATGAGAACTAGGATTCGAGGCCCTAGATGGACGATTACGGGGGTGAAGGTCTAAAAGACACAGAGGAGGATAAGGAGGAGGACCCCAAACGTTGAAGCATCCTCGCATCTCTCAACTATAGGCCTTCCTTCACCAGAGTGAAGGCGATTTATGAAGGAATCAAAGGAGTCGATTTAGCAGTGTCGATGGTACAAAACAAAAGAAAGGAACTAAAAAGGGAAGCAAAAGAGAAAAGAAGAACAAAGGTTTTGAAAATTGGAGTGAGGGATTCAAATATTTTAAGGTTTTTGAATATTTAGAGAAAAGCTTGTTGGAGAAAAGTGCGAAGTGCAAAGGAGAATAGTATGGAGTACGTTGTTTGAGAAGATCATTAGATAACACTTACTCAAGTAAGCATTATCTACAAATCTTTTTTTTTTTTAAATCATATACAATCAGATAACACCTATTTATAACACTTATGTAAATAAGCACTATCTAAGGAAGGGCACTAGATAATCCTTTTATCAAGAAAGCATTATCTAAAAGCTCTATATCCATTAGATAATGATTTCTTTTGTAAACATTATCCCAATGTTATTATCTAATAGCGATTTTGAAGTAGTGACACACAACATAAATAGATAGTAACCCCATTAGAGTGGTCACACAACACACATTTAACCTCATTTCTATCAATTATAACCTTTCTTGCAACTACTATGAGAAAACCATTACTTTTAGAGGCGCTAAACATTTCCACAGCAAAGAAATACTTTTCCTTGAATGTCTTTCAGTTCCAACAACTACAAAATTTAAAAACTAGTGGCATTATAGGTTGGCTTTACTATATACACGTGAGTTATGATCCTTCCAAATTAGGGGTGGTAAAGTGAATTGAACCCACTGAGTCAACCTACCTAACCCACCAAAAATGGCGAGGTAAGTTAAGTGATTCAACCTATCAACTCGCCCTAACCCTTCAATATTTGAGGTATATATAAATATATTTAGATTTTTATGTAATTAATAAATAGATAATATGTATATATATAAAATAAAATGAGTGATTGGTTAAAAAGAAATGAATTAATTTTTTTTAATACTTTTTTTTTTCTTTTTTATGGATTTTGGCCGGTCAACTCGCCCTTTATCTTTTGGCTGGCCAATCTGCCAACCCACTTCTAAACTGGGTGGCTTGTATTTTTTTTAACCCACTTTTTAAAGACAAGTCAACCCTCCTCGCTCAACTTTAGGTGGATTCATGGCAAGTCAGGGCGAGTTGGTTTACTTTGTCAACTCTATTCCAAATCTATCTATCTACATCTTTCAAAGGAGAGATTGAATTAATAGTTTGTACAAAATTAACAAATATTTCCTCTTCCCAAGAAAAGAATGCCTTCCTCCAATTAAAACTCCAAACCCATTTATCATCCATCCAAACCCCTAAGTCTAAACCAAAATCATTAGCAATGGAAAAGGTCTTAAGAAGAGCTCTTTAAGAGGAGAACTTCTATGCCATACGCCTTTCAAGAACAAGACTATATTACCACTACCAATTCTCTTCCCAGTCCTTTAAAGAAACCAATTTGAATTCAAATATTAGCAATCACCAACAAAGTACAAGTTCTTAAAGGCAAGTGAAAATTGACATTTTCATTCAACTTTGGAGAATTAACTATAACCTCCCCATATTTACTTCTCAATACCTTATTCCACAAAGCCTCCTTCTTAAACAACAAAACCTCCATCATGTTGGGGAAACACACAAACAACAACACCAAATAGAAATAGTGGAAGAAACACACTTTTATTTAACGTGGTTCAGTGTCTCTTGCCTAATACAAGTTTTCTAAACAAACTTGAAACCCTCCTTTTTACATGACCGCCTTATCTCTTAGGGTGGAGACCCTCTCTACAGGTAGGGTGGTTCTTCTCATTTCAAGAATTCCTATTTATACAACTTGCATCCTAATATTTAAAGAGGAAACAAATCTATAAAATAAAAAAAAATATTTTTAAATTTAAATCATATCATAAAGATTTAAAAATAAAAATTTGAACTATTTTCCAACACATCCCCATTTGTGAAGCAAGCTTTGATTAAACAAACATAAATCTTTTATCCCCAGCCTCCCTTTTTTCTTTTCTTTTTTGGCTTAACAAACATCTGGCCATTGCACCTTTGGAATTCTTCGAAGGTTTGTTTCTCCCCCCATACGAACTCTTTGGATTTTAATTATAATTTTAGCACTTTTATAGACATCTTAAATAAGGACATGAAATATATGGAGATACTCGCGAGGACAAAATTTATTAAAACAATTTTGCCACAAAGTATTCTTCCACGAAAGCAACCTCCACCTTATAGTCTCAATCATGAGCTGCCAAGTAGAAGCTTTCCTTGGATTAGCCCCAACAACCCAAGACATTTAAATGGCACCACTCCTATTTGGCAATTAAGAAAGTTATGCTACCAACATTAAAAAGGATTCATCTACATTCACTCGCGTGATACAACTCTAGTGGAAATTAATTTTGAAGCCCAAAACCAATTAAAGCACCTCAACATCGATTTTATTGTCCACAAATTTTCTACACATGCTTCCCTTATTAAAAGAGTATCATTTGCATATTGCAAATGAGACATCATCAACTCTGAATTTTCCAATTTAAACCCTCTAATAGAAATTGATTTATTTTAGAAAATACTATCTCTCTCTCTCTCTCATAAGCTCTAAAAGAAGCTAGCAAAAATAAATAATTACTGTGAAAAATAAATTGTACTAAACACACACCTAATCTTTTTGCCAAGTGATTGGAATTGCTTATATAATTTTTTTATTATGTATTTATTTTTCTCTTAATTAAAAATATTGTTTAGTTATTTCAAGAAAAACATATTCATATTTTATAGCATTACTCTTCTACCAAATCTTGTTTAATTATAAACAATTTGGATTTTTAGACACTGCTATATATTATTCACTTTGTCACTAAACATATTCGAATGTGAGGAGAAGAAATTAATTAAAAAAATCTCTCTCCACCTCACACTCGCGTTTACAAAATACTGATTTGGAGTAAGCAATTATTCAGGTCAAGCATGAATTCAATCTTAATTTGTAATTAGTTTATCAAAACATACTTTCACCTGGTGCAGATATGATGCTGACATTTCTTGATTTTTAGTTAGAGTACGTTAGCAACTTATAATTAAGAATTATCTTAACATATATCAACGGTATAACTTGCTAACGTATTCCAATTAAAAAACAAGTATATGTACGTTAGCAAATGCTTGTAGAGTTTGCTAATATACACTAACTTATTTTTTAGTTAGAGTACATTAACAAGTTATAACTAAATATTATCTTAAATTATACTAATGGTGTAGCTTGTTAACGTACTCTAACTAAAAAATAAGTGAGTATATATTAGCAAATCCATACACACACACATACACACACACATATATACTAGTATAACTTACACTAACTATTAATAACTTGATATAGAATATGATTTTTATTAATCCAACTATTGAATTATAATTATATATTATCAAGATTGTTTGTGTCAATTTTTGTCAAAATTGAATAACAATAAGAAGGTGATCAAAAGATTCATATTTTAGTATATTTTGAAAAGTATATATTATGTCTATTTTGATCCATATGAATAAGCTATCAAATAATTTTATATTAATATAAAATTTTGTACATATAATCTATGTTAAAGAATTTTCAATCTAACGATGAGTTTTGAGATAAAATTATCTAATTAAAAGTTATTGAATAGTATAATAGTATATATGTGTGTGTGTGTGTGGATTTGTTAACGTATACTCACTTGCTTTTTAGTTTGAATACGTTTGCAAGTTATACCATTGGTGTATTTTAAAATAATTATTTGTTATAACTTACTAACGTAATCTCACTAAAAAACAAGTTGGTATACCTTAACAAATGCCAAAAGCATTTGCTAAAATACACTAACTTATTTTTTAGTTAGAGTGCTTTAGTAAACTATTAGTGTATTTTAAGATAATTTTTATTTATAAGTTACTAACATATATACTTTAACTAAAATCATGTGAGTGTGCGTTAACACACACACACATACATATATATATATATATATATATATAGTAGTGATAATTGTACAGAAAGTACAACGCTTAGACGGACCTCAGTAACGCATGGTAATCTTTTCTTTTCTATTTTTCTTCTGCCTCTGTGTCTCTCTTTTCTTCCTTTCCATCTTCATCTAACAATGTTATTGTGTAGTGTCTGGTTTAAAATGTGTGAAGTAACTTTTCCCATTAAAAAGCATGACGTGCGTGCCATGTAGAATAGTAACTACTAGTAACTTTTTCCCATTGCTTCCCTTTTAGTTCTCTCTTAATTGTCAAGTTATTCCTAGGGTAAAGGATAACTGATTAGAACAAATAGCATTGCTTTAGAACAAATATATTTGCACCAATGCACATTATATATTGACGACTCTAAGTTAAGTTGGTAACGGTATCTGCCATGCGATGAATATATAGGCGAGGTCCCACGCAACTGTGAAAAGAAAAAGGCTATAAGCGATAGAAGACGAAGGAGAAAAAGAATTAGAAAAGTATATATACATGATGGGGGTAAACGAAGCAACGGAAAGCAAAAGAAAAAGCAAATCTAAGGGTCCTTTGTGTCTTGCAACCCATATAGGTATACTTAGTTCCAAGCGATCAATGGTGAAGGTTTGGCTAGTTATGCTTAAAGTACTGTTTTTAATTTTTAATTTTTTTTTGGTCCTGAAAACACCGTTCAAAGACTAGGGGCATTTCTTTCCAATCCACGAAACATGCATGAATTTTTGAGCCTCCTTGACGTAGCAGCAACCCTGCAAATTTAACCCACACTGCTCTTTACGTCTTTTCCTTCAACTCTCGCTAACTTTCTTGTAACAGAGATGCAGTAATATATAAAACTATTTATGACCGTGTGGTTTAAAGTTCCATCATTATCGTACTCATTTTACTAAAAAAAAGTTGAATCTCAACACAAAATAGGTGAGTCTGTGCCTTGCAAGCTCAAATACTCTCGGGTGATCGGGGAAGTATGAGATATCAGATATATAATATAAGAGTTGTATAATTTATTTCAAAATAAAAATGAATTAAACAATTTTGTCAAAAATAATTGGTGTAATTTTTTATGTTGTACCAATTATTTTTAAATACATAAAAAATTTTACCAATCATTTTTTATAGAAATATTTAACTTCATTTTTACTTTGGATAAATTAAACATCTCCTATAATATAAGATAAAACTAAAACTTATAAAATTGTTGGTTCAAGACATCTTGTTTTAGACCCACTCACACCGACATATTTGGAATTAGGGTAACCATTTTTCTGCTGCCTACGTCCCAAGACTAGCTGACGACACAGAGACAGGGAGAGAGCTTTTGTCTGAATTGGTCTCTGCTGGTTGTGTTGCTTTATTCGTTGTTGAAAGGCAGCATTGGCCCTTACAAAAGTTATCATCTGCTTTTTCTTTTTTAAAAGATAGTTTCATTTATTCTCAGTGGGATTATAATAATAAAGTTAGTAATTATTAGTGTCGAACATATGTGTTCGGTTAACTTTGAAGCGCACGGATAACTCCAATGTGGCGGAGGGAAATTAATAGAGATGGGCCGGTGAGAGACAAGTTACCTCAATAATGCGTAGAGAAAAGGTCACGTATATTTTGACTAGTCTTTTCCTTTCCTTTTGATTTTCAAGTGCATAATATAATATGGCTTAATTGATATATTCATTATCGGTGTTTGTATCTTGCATCATTCTGCTGAACAAGTTCTAGAATACTCACCAACTTCAGTTCGGTCGAATTGCATGGTTTTGAGTGGGATTTTGGCGTCTTCTAAGATTGGTTCCATCTTACTTCCACTTTCAACCTCAAAACCAACAAATATGTACGACCAAGCTTATGAATCTAATTTGATAATTACAACATCGTAAAGTCTTGGCTGTTGACTGATGTCGAATGTATATTGTCTTTACGTTCTCTCTCTCTCTCTGTGTCTTTCGATCTCTCTTTTTTCGTCTCCCATTCACACACATTTTTGACTTGGAGAGCTTGTGTAGTGAATACTGTTAAATGAAAATTTGAAACACGAGAAAGAAACTTCCGAACACGATTCTGTTTAAAGTACAATGATTCGAGCTTCCTTGGAATTCTAATTTTGCCAAAATTTTGAGGACAAGCAAAGAGCTATGGACATGAAATGACTATCGACTCAGCCAAGTTTCCAAGAATAATTTCTCAGACTGAAGTAAAGATTGAGTGCGTGCAAAACCTAATAGCAACTGCTAGCAAATACAAGCTGAAGTACCCGCAAGATGCATGGAAGAGAAAAAGAAAAGAAAAAAAAAAATAAGAGGAAGAAGGAAAGAGTGACTTACCGTACATATTTAGTATAGTCATCTGAACTATCCAACTTGCTATCTTTTGTATAGTTCGCTATACCTATATATTCGCTCCGAGATGCATGACACAATTATGGAATATCTATATGCAAAACCACATTTATGACTTTGCATTAAGACTGTTTCTCAAATTAAGATAATGTAAAACGTGTAGGGAGGCTGCAACCGCAAGATATATATAAGAAAAGTTATCAAGCTTGAAATTTCTAACAAAGTTATTCCGAGAAACACTGCCTCGATAAATGTTAATGTGCAGTGGCACGTTCTTTAATACAGTATAACAGTGTCACTTTTCTTCTTTCTTGATACCTTCGCTTTATCGTGCTACTAGCTGATCGCCATACGTGGGCGAAAACTGGAACACTAGTGTGAGTTACCAAGCATGATGAAGCAGGTAAGAGAGTATAAACTCGAGATAAAAAATAAAAAAAATGTACCCAAATGATATCACATAGTAAACAAACAAAACACAATACATGCACACACCGTTGTACAAAGAAAGCCCAATAGAACACAAAAGAAACTGGACTCGATGCAAAAACATAAACAAAACCAATGACAAGAAAATATACAATTGAAGAAGACTAAATTCTACCAGCCTGATTGGATTTCTGTTAACACTGACGCGTGAAGACGGTGGAACATGGAGAGCTGCCATCCTATCCCGGATAAATCTAAGAGTTTATTGGTACAGTTATTTTTTGGATCAATAATTAAATGAGTTTAAACATGCCAAGAGAGATGGGGGAGAGAGAGACATTCATTAAATGGAAACTCATTCAATTATTGAGAAAAAAAATGAAGTACCAAAACCCTTAAATTTCTGTGGC
Organism: Spatholobus suberectus; assembly: GCA_004329165.1. Classification (NCBI taxonomy): domain Eukaryota; kingdom Viridiplantae; phylum Streptophyta; class Magnoliopsida; order Fabales; family Fabaceae; genus Spatholobus; species Spatholobus suberectus. The sequence goes on from CM014736.1 coordinate 7,421,330, forward strand.
TACCATAGAATTTCTCTTTTCTCTAACCCATATGAGTGGTCAAAGTTGTTACAAGAGATGACTAGCGGAAGAAGACGCAAGACCAGATAAATCAGTCCATGAATAGTAATGGCCACTATTTTCTGAGATACTCAAAGGAGATCTTGACAAAGTCAAGCCACCGTTATATTCCAATTTAACCCGTGCTGGCACCTGAGTAACCCTAGAAGTTGCGGCAATATCCCCAACCAAACCTTCAACAGTTTCACTTTGAAAAGGGTAGGAAGAAACAGCTGAAGTTGACTCAAAACCATTCAAGAAAGGAAACTGCTGAAACCGCCACTGGTCCACTCCTCCTCCTGCAATAGTACCACTTGAGCCATGACCACCAAACTGAAACCCCATATGAGTATTCTGTGCTTGGATCTCACGCAAGCCAACACCTGTGTTCCCTACACCATAGCGGCTAATATTCTGCAGAGAGGCCATGAAAGGTTGTGGGAATCGACCAATAAGCTCAGGAGGTATTGCACTTGTGGAATTGGGAAGTGAAGTGGATACCGGAGATTTGGAGCGAGTCCTTTTGTTCTTCTTGTTCCTACGGCATCCTCCACCAACCGGAACGTTCCTGAGAGCACCACCTCTTGTCCAATAACGCCTACATGTCTTGCAGAAGTGCCGCGGCTGAGAGAGGCTGTAATTGTTGAAGTAGCAAAACTTTGTGTTGGTGGATTCACACCGTGGACACTTCAGAGCTCCCTCCTGGGGCGCTATCTTGGCCCGATCCGCCATCGAACCGGGCCTGATTGGGCCCGCTTCAACTCCCACGTGAGGGGCCTGTGGCAGTTGAGGTAGCGGGGGAAGCAGCTGAGGACTGTTACTGCCATTTGCTTGGTGTTGATTTTGTTGCTGCAGAAAGAAAGAAAGAAAGAAAGAAATACTTAAGTTGAGTTGTAATGAAAACAAATCTGGTATATTCAGGAAGATTGTATACAAGGAATAGGAATAATTAGTTCTCTTTTGTGATTTGCTGTTTTTGTTTTAGGGTTTAGAAACTGTGGCTGAGATTTGAGGGAATTGAAACCTTACTTGCTGCCAATTCGGAGGATCTAAATAGACTGGAATAGAAGAGAAAACCATGGTGCTTCAATCCTTTTTTTGTGTGCTCTTTTCTTTTTTATAAAGTTTGATGGCTCTTTAGGGAGAAGGTGGAGGTAGAATCGCACTAGGGGGAATACCAGAGCCGAGAAAGTAAAGGAAAAAGAGGAGGATGGCGGAGAGGAAAGCAAGAATTGAAGAGGCTTTATTTTGTTTGCTTTGCGCTTATTCTCTCATTCTCATCTCTTTTTGTTTTATTATATTTTAGGGTTTTAAGTGGACGAAGTATCTTAACCTATAAGCTTCTTTTTGACGCGTTGGTCTGAAAATTTGTTCGTAGAAACGGGATAGTGGCTCCCATGCATGGAAGACGACGTCGTATATTATATGTGCAGCAAAATTAGTTGTCATTTTATTCAATAGTAGTGGTAAGTTCGCCCCTGAAATCAAAGAATTTAATCTCAACCAACGCGAAATTAAGATTGACACATGCAGAGCATTAATTATTGGTTGATCGTTTTGCCTGTAGTATTACAAAAGATATCACATTAGTTTGTGTCGCATAATTGACAGAAAAGAAAGGTAAAAGTAATTTGCAGTAAGTTGTTTGCAACTGTTCCTTTTTATGTTTTCTTAATTACAAAATGAATTGTCGGTTAAAAAAAATTAGCAAATAAGAGTTATTGTTGTTATTATTATTATTACTATTATAAGAGTGAGAATATGTTTTATGTGGTGTTATTTTTAGATTAGAATGGCAAAAAATTAAATATGACACAAACAGGTAAGGTGATTTGAGTCCGCTATGGTAATTACAATTATTAAGCTTACATGAGAAAAAAAAAATAGCAAAAACATACTAAAGAATGCAAGAATATTAATCATCCAGTTCAACTGAAGTTCTACCATATATATGAGAGCTTGCATGCATGTTGGTTTTTGATTTTTATGCAACATGTAATTGCCACTACATAAGAATAAAATGGAAAGGAGGTTAATTAAATGATTCCTTGGATCATTTAATTAAGAGGTAGGTTGACAAATCTGAGATGTGTAACCACAAATGATGATGGTCTCTTCTAATTATTCCCACCAAAAGAGAGACTGTTTTTAATATTCGAATTTGTGACCTTCAAATTATAATTAACACAGTAATTTTACCATTACATCAGGGGTTCATGCTTTCTGGTTTGAAAAAAAAATTAAAGTTAAAATGTGGTTTTTATTTTAATTTTAAAAAGTTAAAAATAATGTAACGAAAAATAATATGTAAATAACATTTAACATTAATAGTTATATATGACGTTATCTTGCGAACTTCAAACTTGAAGTTTTTTTGTTTTATTTCTTGCTTTATCTATCGTCTGTTCCAATTATTTCTTTTGGAATATGTTTAGAAGTAAAATGTAGGCTTAATTGCATTTTTTGTCTCTAAAATTTTACAATTTTACAAATTTTGTTACCCTATATTTTTGTGTGTGTGTGAATTTTGCCCTCCAATTTATAAAATATCGTTAATTTTGCCCTAACATAGAAAAACTGTCATAATTAAAACATTTTGTGATGTTTTTTCTACTTAGTGGAAAATTTGTGATATTTAATAAATTGAGACAAAATTTGTGAAAAAAAATTTAAAGTGACAAAATTTGCAAAATTGTAAAATTTTGAAAATAAAAGTGTAATTAAGCTTAAAATGTAAGAATATGAACAAAGGTGTAAACATCACTCCAAAAGAGGATAACTGTGGGGAAAAAAAAGGTGTAAACACCGGCAATATCAAAGCATATTCATCGTGTTTAATTAAGTATATCAAATCAATTTCTCTTTTGTCATTTTACTTCTATTATTCAACACGCCCAATATCACACACTGCAACAAGGATTTGATCATTTGACAAAAATATGATTTGAAAAGATTGCGGTCTGAGGAGCAATATAATTAACGAAAAGTAGTAATTCAATCGGAAGGAAAACGCGGATGCAGAAAAAAAAAAAGTTTGCAAAGCAAAAATATAATATATAACGCGGAGTATGTTTTATACGTAAAAAATAATTGGCGCTGGCTAGTCGGTAATTGCTTTACTTTTTCATATTCAGCCCCAGTAAAGTAGTGGCTTAAAGTTGTGGTTAGATCCTTTTTAGGCACAGCACAACACTAGTGACATCACGGAATAAGATATAAACTACTAGTAATAAAAGACGAAGTAAACAACACAGACATAATCCTTTAAAAACAACATACATTAAATTAATTGGACGTCACCAATTTAAAGTATTAAGCACTAAAGTTTGAAGCCAACCAGAAGATTTTGTCTACTACTTAAAAGTAAAAGAAATGTAAACCAGTGTCCTAAAAATATTGATTTTCGATGTATCTTTATTTGATTTTCTCTATTGAGCTACCCCCAGGAGCAAGAACCCCAAAATATAGTTATGAAAGAAGCGAAATATTATTTTTGTAAGGTGGGTCGTAGCCACACTCAGACTACCGAGAGAGTAGGAGACTGGTAATGGGTAGTGAAATGCACAGCATCATATGATCAATTTCGTTTCGAGATATCATATTATTTTTTTAGGTATCACATTTTCAAGAATATTATAATTAGAAATGTTATTCTTGGGTATATTTAAAAACGAGTTGGTTACATTTTAATGTTCTTAAAAATATTTTTGAAAATTCAAAATAATTTAAATAAAAATAGAAGTTACAGGTGTGTTAAAAAATAATTACCCATATTCTCATGAGAATATCACTTTTCCACCCCTTTTCATAGAAATAGAAATATAAGAAAACATGATAAAAAGAAGAGTTACAATTTTTTCAGGAATTAACAATATTCAGGAATAATTTTTCAAAACTTATAACAAATATAGGTATATTACATTCTCATGTTTACATTCTTGGCAATCAATTTTAATCCGTGAAACAAACTCTATGTTAAGTTTCAACCCTTATTCCCAGCCTTTTCATATAATAATTAGCTTCCAGTATTGGAGTACTGCTCTAGTAGGTATCTAAGTAGCTAAATTGCAAAAATAACTTCAATATCTAGAGTTTTATTGTCATCAAATAGGAAAAGGCAGTGACAGATTTAGGGTAGAGGGGGAATGATATATTTTTTGAATGTGGACATGTTCGTTACTTTTTCTCTATTTTATTGCAATTTATTAGCATAAAGACTAAAATCCGCTTTATAATATGTCATTTTAATTTTTTTCCAGCTCCTGGGAAAAAAATTTATAATCTTTTCTAGGTTACCAATTGATAGAAATGAGATGATACCCGTTCCTACGATATGACCAGCTGAGGACTAATTTAGAATATTATTGTACAGACCTAAAGCATAAACAATTTTACTCAATCACAATTGCTCAATTACTTTCTGAAAGACAAGGGATCTTCTTAAAGAGACTTATTACTAAATGATATTTTAGATAGCTTTAGGAAAAATTGAATCTGCTTTCCACGTTATATTTATTGAAAAACAAGGAAACATGGACGCTGGAACAATAGAATACCACTGGGCTTGTGCCTCTCATGCTTGATCCAAGTTCCGTTATAAAAAAAGAAAATAGATCGTATAGTTAATTATATTGAATGCCCATTTTAGTTATTTCGTTATATCCTACCTCTTATCATTAAAAATACATATCTAAATATGAAATAAATAAAAGTACATATCTTACTCACGTTTTGATTTTGATTATTTTATACTAAAAAAAATTTGTCGGACAAAATATATATTTATCTCGAACATTTTAAATATAAATGTTTAAAAACAGAAAAATCCTAATGCGCACTGAACTGTTTATGCATATAGATATTAGTAAAAGCCAAAGGTGGAGATGTCGAATTAAAAAAAAAATGAAAAGAAATAAAGAATGATATTTTGAGAACATAAGTGTTGGGCGAGGGTGTACCGTGTGAAAATACTCAAATTCAAATAGTTGTATGGAAGAGTGGCAATGTAACAAAGGTGGGTTCCTCCGGCCGTTGTGCATGGAAGTGGGGGTGGTGGGGTCAAAGATTGCCGTGTAATTTATAAATTATTTAATATGATGCACCCATGCACCGAATCAACAACAATAATCAATCATTTTGCCATCAGATACTCTTGGTCGGGCATCGTTACTACCACGTCGACTTGCGGGACCCATTACATTACTCTACGGAATGTATACTATGCGTGCTTCAATTTTGTAGACTCTCCAACAATGTTAATTTTTTCATATCCTTAATAATTTTTTCCATACATAATAATTTATAATTATATAATAATATATTTTTTTCATTATTAGAACATATTAATTAAATAATATTTTTCATATTTATTTTATATTTTTATTTCTCTTCATTTTCGGCACATATATCGTCTCGTTTTCACTTTAATTTCTTTTATGGTCTCTTTCCTCTCTTCTTTAAGGAAAGCAAGAAGAATGTGGAAAAAAAATCAAATCGAAAAAAAAAAATCCTGACAAATCCTATCTACGATGAAATACAATTGATGAGAAAAAAAAGATCACATATAGTCCTTTCATTTCTTCGCACACATTTCATTTAAATACATAAAGCATATATATTCCTCCGCATTATATATGTGTGGCTAAAACTAAAAGTACATTGCTCTCTCACCAAAAGAAAATGTACGCTGCTCTCTACATATGAAGACCATATTTTATTATCACACATTTCTCTGAACGTGAATTGACGTTATACTTTATATTAGTTTGTTAGGCAAATTATCATTTGCCACACTTCAAAAACATTTGCCTTCTCAGCATGCACTATAAGAAAAATTAAAATAAATTACAAAATATTTTATATGTAATTTTTAAAAAATTCATTACTAATTTTTTTGTGGCCCAAATAATAATGATGAAAAAGCAATTCTCATCACTAAATTTGGTCACTATTACATTAATTTTTTGTAGTTGCGGTTTGCCGATTTAACCAAACTTACAAATTCTTTTTTTTTTTTTTCTTATAAGAAAAATGCTCCAACGCATATAATTGAATATTCATTATTCAACGCCATGTTACTTTTTTTTTTTTTAATGGAAAGCAAACCCACTTTTCTCGTAGTTTTTTTATATATATTTAAGGAAAAAGAAAGAAATTGTACCAAAACTAAAATCAGCTTCAGTGAGATGGGTTGAGAAAGGGATCGAATAAATTGCTACGAACGAAGCTTCTATGCCAATCGGCTTCAATGAAATGGGTTATAAGAAAGTGAATAAATTGCTACGAATGAAGCTTCTATGCCAAGCTGTCCTTTATATTTATGAATTGACCAATTCAGATTTTGTTTGAGAAATGATTTAATTCAGTTGTTTGTGCGTGTGTACGTATTGGAATATTGAAGGAGGATATATATAGATAAAAAGCCCATGAACTATGATGCATTGTTTTTAATTTCTTTTACGCTACTTCATATAAAATAGTGCGTAACGATTTTTAATTTAAAGGCCTGTTATTCTATTTTATTTTTTTTAACTGGTTAAGGTTCAAAATTGGATGTTGGTGGCGTAGGAATCTAATTCCTATCTGTTTTGGCAGGTTGCTGCTTTTTTGCTCATTTTCATGTGAAAAGCTTAGCACTTCATTTTGCCAAGTGTTAGTTGGAAAGGGGTTAAAATTGCAGCCTTAACCCTGCATTCACTTGTCCTCTCTTTCTCTCACTCCCACACTCCCACTATAGATAGATAGTGGTACACAAACTACAAAAGGCAGCCATGCACGTGTATGAGAAATACAAATCAGAAAAGAAGATGATGGTGGGACCTACCTAGTTTGCGTTGCGTGAATTAATGCATCCCAGTCGCGAGGGGTCGAGTGGGATCATAAAAAAGCAAAGATGGTTTTCCCCACAAACACTGCAAAGTGCAAGAACAGGTACTACGTACCACTCCCATGCATGTGCCTGACTTTGGGCCTAATGGGCCTCAATCACTAAAATTATGGCACGAAATTCAGTTATAGGGATTTTGTAGCATTTGCTTATTGACTTTATTTGAAATTTGATCACTCACCCGTCACCCTCTCTCAACCAGCATGGATATAACTTCTCTCGTTTATAATAATTGCACGTGTATATGTTGTTAATTAGATCCCCATACTAGGAGTGTTCGCGGATTAGATTGGATCGATTTTGAAGAGAAAAATCATTCGATCCAATCACTGCAATTTTGTTAATTCATCATTCAATCGGTTTGTTTTAAAATTTAAATCCAATCCGATCCAATTTAAAATAGTTTGGACTAGATTGGTTTTTGGTTTTAATCATACTATTATTTTTTTAAAGTATTAAATAAATAATATGATATATAATAAATATATTAAAAAATAATTTAAAATATCAAATATTTCATTAATGAGTCATTATATAACTAATATTAGTATAACTCTTCAAATATGTATTATTAAAAATAAATTTACACAACTTGATAATTATGTTTATGTATCTTTACTCAAAAGGTTGCTAAAAAACTATCTTTAAATAAATATATTTTTTATAAACAAGTATAATTTATGTGATAATTTTACAAATATATGAGAAATAAAAACATAAACATGAGCGATATTAGAAAATTACAAGTGAAAATATATATGCATGTATAAGTCCTGGTTTGGATTAGATTGGAATGGTTTTCAAATCAAATCCGAAATCCGATCCAATCCAATAAAAAATTTCGGTTTTTTCGATTTTCAATATTTTTGATTTTTGGTTTATTCGGTTTTCGGTTTTTTAGATCGGTTTTTTTCAGTTTTCATTGGATTAGATCGGTTTATAAACACCCCTACCCCACACCATCTACTTGCTTTTTTGAATTTTCATCATCACATTCTTAGAAATCCATACGGACCATACCCACTAGCTATAACCATTTCTCTTCGATATATATCCTTTCCCTTCCGTTGTAAATTTCTGAAGAAAGGAAAAACTTAATTAACATTTGGTTCGTTCTAAGAAATTACTGACTATACTTATAATTATTTCACGAGTCAATGATGAAAGAAAAAATTCATTGAAAAAAAACAGCAAATTCTTATTAGTCTAGAAATTGATTATTTTTTATATTGGATGCGAATCCATATCCCTCATTCGCATGGTTTGGGTGATATTGAATCCCCGAGTAGAAAAATTTGCAACTAACAGTTGGATTGTGTTTATTAATAAGCAGTCAGTTGAATAAGTAACATAAGAAGGTTAACTTCGGTTCCCAAAATTACATGTGCTGTTCATAGTTCCAACAATGTAAGGGTCCATGTAAAATCATAGTCAAATTGAACTATGAATATTGTTCGTCCAGGGCTTATAGGATGGTATTAGAGCATCTCCAATAGTGTAATTATGGTGGAGTCACTTAACTCACTTTTGGTGAATCCTACAATATCACATGATATTAAGAACTTTAACAAATTCTTCCTCTAATTATGTAATTCTTAAGAATTTAAAACGAGTCTCAAGATTGTCTTATAATTCCTAAGAACCATTGCTTATATAAGCAATATGGTTTTTATGTAAAAATTGTGGTGTCAATTACTCCAATAGTAAAATTGCATAAAAACTTGTTCTTAAGTTTAAGATCTAATTGGAGATGCTCTCAACTACAAAAGCAAAGAAGGTTGTTCTCTAAAATTGTAAATTTAGCCAAAGAAAAATAGTTAAACCTTCATCCCTATGTTTTTCTAGTTTGTTTTTATGTATTTTTTGGAAAAAATTTTACATGTTTCCAAAATGACTATGCCTAGATTCTCTAACACGTCAAAGTCAACCACTACTTCTTCGAGAATTGCTTCTCTCTAGTTGTATACAATGAAGTGTGGTGATAAGATAAGAAACATATAAATGACATTCTAAGTCAACGTGTACTTCAACAAAGTAATACTAATAAGAATTAAATGTTTATCCAAATAAATTGAATTTAGGTTTATATAAGACACAAGTACGAGTGAATTATATTCATGTGAATATGTAATAGAACTAACCTCCGTTATCGCTCTAACAAACAATGTTTTTTGAGTTAATGACACTTTGCCAGAATGTTCCAAAAATTGGCGGGAGAGTTATGACTTTCAAGAGTCAAGTCTCTTAGGCAAGCCTACCCCACTTGCACAAAGTGCAACTAGGCCCAACCATACCCAAAGCCTTAATGGGCCTTGTCTCGGATTGGGGTAGGTTGAAATACAAAACAATAGAAACTCCTTGTATATTTTATTGAGTTTAGTTTTTATATATTAAAAAATTTTATATTGTCAATTAATTAGAAATTATTTTAAATATATTTTTAAAATAATTATTACAAAAGTCAATAATCATATACTTCAAGCCTTAACCACCAAGCGCGTAGATCAACAAGCACAAAGTTGTTTCAACTTAATCAATAGTTTCAAGTTTAAGCCATGAGTATGCAGTTGCGTTAAATACTAAAAGAGAGAGTTTTGTCACCCATAATGGTCTTATTTAACTCGAGTAGGATTGCTTTCCATAAAAAATACCAATGGTCTGTACCAAAAAACAAACTTAAAGGTAATGGGAATTATCTTAGATTGGGCTAGCCTGAAACACAAAACAATAAAATTTATTGTGTTTGCCTATTAAATTTAATTGATATATTGAAAATTTTTACGTTGTCAACTAATTATACATTAACTTAAACGCTAATTTTAAAGAAATTATTATAAAAGGTAAATATTTTTGATAATATATGATTGGATGATAATATAAAAAGTTTCAGTATATTTTGATTAAATTTTTTCTTATTATATAGATACTTTTATATGACATTTTAATTTTTTTAAAACATTTTCACTGTGGTAATATATATTGATAATATAATTAAAATAAAAAATTTATCTTATAATAGGAGCATTTAATCTCTCAACTAACTCGTGTCATAATGATTAGGTTTTTATCAATGTTAATATATATTCATATCGAGGAAAGTAAGATATGTAAACAATATTGGATCTAGCCAAAGATTTTTAATTTAATATATATATATATATATATATAAGAGTAATTCTAAGTGGTTAGTTAAATTAAAATTTAAATGAATTTTTTTATAGGCAAAGAAATTTATTAAAGGAACACAAAAGATACTCTAACCCATACATAAGGATAAAAAAAATTAAAGGCGAGCAACATCAATTCGAAAAGGTGGATCTTCCCCTTGGTATATCAAACGAAAACCACTTCCAATATTTAACCTTTACCAAGTCCAAAACAAGATGTATTATCTCCATTTCATATTTATCAATATTTTGAAAACTGGATCAAATCGGTCAGTTAAATTGTCAATGAACTGGCCAAATGACCAATACAAATAAATCATAGAACCGTTTTGAAGAAAAATTGGTTAAAAAATCAAAAAATGGGTCAAAATTAGTCAAAAATTAACAAGAAACCAATTTATAGCAAATCAATATAAAATGCTTAATATAGTATCATTTTAATTTTTTTCTTAAAAAAACTGAAAATCAACATAAAGTATTTATCATTTTCATTTTTATTCTAAATGTGAGATTGTTATCCACCCTATATATTAAATGAGAATAGTTATCTTGAACGAGAGCTTTTTTAACTATTATTCTTCAACGAAAGTATTTTCAGCTGTCATTCTTCAATGAGAGCTAGGAATAATCTATCATTTTCAATATCTTTAGTTCTAAATTAAATTTCAATATTTTTTAAAAGAAATGATCAATAATTAAAAATTAACATTATATTACAATAATTATTTATTATAAATTTAAAATATAATCTATATGTTTAATTACAAATTTTAATTACAATATCTTATATATTTAGAATATTTATTTATTATAAATTTAAATTATATATAAAAAATATTTATTCTGTGCAATGCGTAGGTTAAAGTACTAGTTATTAATAAATGTTGATGTGTATTGTTAGACTTAAATATTATGACTTGTTTGATTTAAACTTTTGTATGTGCTTTAAATGTTAAGAACCTATAAAATTATGTTCTAGTTTTAGTTTCTAGTACTATAAAGTTATGATATTATATATATTTCTCTAATATCATTTTATGATTACTTTATTATTATTATTATTATTTTATGAATATCGATTCAACCACAGTAGAACCATTGAACCTTGAATTAGTGTCTTAATTAGCTCAATGATTGGTCTAATTTAAAAATATTGATATTTATTGATGTTTTAGTCTTTCTATTTTCCAAAGGTATATGTGCTTTACAAATCTAAAGTCTCATTAATTTTCCAAAGGTATATTAATTTTTTTACCAAAACAAGTCTCATTAATTGTTTTTTTTCCCCATCTATACCCCTATTTAATAATTGCTATAATAGTAATTTATTACAAATAATGATATACTCTCTTCAGTCTTTTTTATAAGAACCAAAATTAGAAGTTTGGCCTAGTCCTTTTTATAAGAACCAATCTACAATGTCTCATGCATTAATTATTTTTTTACAAAAATACTCTTTATTATGATTTTTTTTGTCTATGTTCAATAAATAGTAGGTGTGATACATTAATGTCTTAGACTATTTGAGAGTCTAACTTTGCCTTGAATGAAGAAAATTATGAAAACCTTACTTTGTCTCTTTACATTTGTAACTAATAAAAATCAAGACAATGAATCTATTATTGATGAGAGAAATTAAAAGAGTTAAATATTTCAAAAAAAGAATAAAAATATGTCTCATTAATGTTAAGAGTAATTTTGAAAAGAACATGTAAATTTAAGACAAATTTAATACTACTAACTAAATTAACTAATTTTATTAATCCTACTGAATTAGTTAATTAGGTCTTATAAAATGGATTGGACAGAGTATTAAATAAGGATATTTTTGTGCAAATTCAATAATATTTTACATTTATTAAATGCTTCCTAATTTACATATGGAACGAAGGTAGTTGTTGGAGACATGGCAAGTAACCAATCATTGTCGCAACCGATGTCACAACTGGACAGCGAAAAAAGAAATAAAACTAGAGGAGTCGCCACCAAAGTTTATTAAGAAAAACATTGGAAAAACTCTTTAAAAGGAAAATAGTCTTTGAAACCAAATATGGGTTCGGGAGTCGATTACGCGTAGGGAATGTGCTAGCACCTTATAACGTTCGTCTTAAAGACGTTTACCCTTAATTAAATGTACAAAATTAGATAGTTTCAAAAATATTTATTTTACCCCTAACAAAATTTTATTTATTTACAAATTTATTATTTCTGTTTATCAAAAGAATTTTAGAAAATATTTATTTTGAAAAAAAATATTATATTTTTTGAGATCGAAAGGGGTGGGCCTCTACTCCTACATATTCTTTAATGCAATGAGGAATCAGACTCATGTAATTCTTTGGGTAAAAAAACGTTTTCTTGGTTGATGTTTTAATTTTTTTATTTATTTTAAAAGGCTTACTCAATAACCAAATAGGAAGTGTATCCAAAATAGTTATCAATACACCTTTGGCAGTTCTTGCAATACCCAAATAGGAAGTACATCCAAAATAGATATTACTAAAATCTTTATTAAAGAAAAGCTTGTTTTAAAAAAAAATTTAGGATTTTTATTTAAAAGAGTTTTACAATAACCAACTAGGAAGTGCATCCAACATGGTTATCGTTTCACTATTTAAGATTTTTACAATAGTCAAATAGGAAGTGTATCCAAAATGACTATCATTAAAACCTTTATTATTATTTTTTTATTATTAAAAAATGTATTATACATATTATATAATAATAATAATAATAATAAGTTTAGGTATAATTAATGTACTCATCTGTAGATTACGTTTTATAACGTTTTTGGTTTCTTTTTTTATAATAATAATTATAATTAGCTTTCTTTAGTAAATAAATGAATAAATAAATAAGTGAAATAAAAATAATTAAACTTGATAATGGTCATTTTGGATGCACTTCCTATTTTGACATTATTAAAGTTTTTTAATATTAATGATAACTATTTTAGATGTACTTCTTATTTGGTTATCATTATTTTTTTTATTACCTTTTTTTTAAAAGAAAAGTAAGTAATAAAATATATTTTAATTGATATAAGAGATTTACTGATAGTCATTTTGAATGCACTTCCTATTTGACTATTATGAAAATCTTAAAAAGTGAAATGATAACCATGTTTGATGCACTTCCTAATTGGTTATTGTAAATCCCTTTTAATTAAAAATTCTAAATTTTTTAAAACAAACCCTTCTTTAATAAATGTTTTAGTAATATCCATTTTGGATACACTTTCTATTTGGGTATTGCAATAACTGCAAAAGGTGTATTGATAACCATTTGGATGTACTTCCTATTTTGTTATTGAGTAAGCCTTTTGAAATAATAAAAATAAAAAAAAATCAACCAACAAAACGATTTTTCTACCCAAAAAACTACGTGAGTTTGATTCCTTATTGCACCTAAGGATATGTAGGAGCAAAGGCCCACCTCTGTTGATCTCAAAAATAATAAAAATAATTTCTTTCCAAAATTAAAATGTTTTCTTCTCAAATAATTTTCTTTTGATAAATAAAATATGTAAATAATTTCTTTAAGGGTAAAATAAATATTTTTGAAGCTATCCATTTTGCACATTTAATTAGGGGTAACTGTCTTTATGACGGATGTCGTAAGATGCTAACACCTTCCCTATACGTAACCGATTCCCGAACCTATTTGGTTTCAAAGACCACGTTCTTTAAAAGGGTTTTTTCATATATTTTTCCTTAATAAATTATGGTGGCGACTTCTTTGATTTTATTTCTTTTTCGCCATCCAATCGTGACCCTAGTTGCGACAGTCGTACAAGTAATAAAATAGTTAGTAAAGTACAATTCCCACAAGCATTGAGGTAGTTGATGACACAAGTTAGACACACACATGTACAGTTAAAATACATATAAGATGCCTAAGTGGATAAATGGACCAATTAGTGAAATGCTCCGCCCCCATTTCATAACCTTAATTTTTCTCTTTCCATAACACATGTACAGAGCAACCTTCCATTTCTCCCTTTTAATTGAACCAATAATAATAATGAGAACTCTAGTGAACCATGTTGCAAGTGTAAGCAATTCTAAGGGTGACAACAATGTTATGAACTTGTGTGCTTGTGAGAGGAAGTTACAAATAATGGGGTGCAAGAAGAGAAGAAGTAAGTATCAGCATCCACAGCTACACGAGTTTATAACATGGAAGAGGAAAAGAGAACTGTCGCAACTAGGGTCACGACGGGATGGCGAAAAGAATTAAAATATAGAGGAGTCGCCACCAAAGTTTATTAAGGAAAAACCTTGGAAAAACCCTTAAAAGAAAAATAGTCTTCGAAATCAAATATGGGTTCGGGAGTCAGTTACGCGTAGGAAATGTGCTAGCACCTTACGACATCTGTCATAAAGACGATTACTCCTAATTAAATGTGCAAAATTAAGATATCTTCAAAAGTATTTTTTTTTACCCCTAAAGAAGATTTATTTTATTTACTAATTTTATTATTCTTATTATTTTTGAAATCGGCAGGAGTGGACCCCTACTCCTACGTATCCGTTGGTGCAATGAGGAACCCAAACTCATGTAGTTCTTTGATAGAAAATCATTTTGTTGGTTGATTTTTAATTATTATTATTACTTTTTCTTGTGTTGCTAAATATGACATCAAGTTATACTACTCAGATGTGTCAAATTTATTGAATGACTAAATAGGCTATACTTCCAAAGTGATCATATTTGAACTTTCTTTTTCTTTTTTCTTTTTTTTAAAAAATAAATTAGAATTACTTTCAACTAATTTTATATAGATTAAAAAGAAAAGAGAAAAACGAATGCTAATTTATTTCTTATGTTACTAGAAATTTTTATTATGTTCGTTATCATTTTTCATTCATTTTTTTTTTTTTTTACGAACAAGCTAATTCAACTTAAGTTATTAACAATGTATTAGTTAATAAGCCAACGTTATTTTATTATTACCACACCCTGCGCATTAGGGGTGTTCATAAACCAATCCAATCCAATGAAAATTGAAAAAACCAATCCAAAAAATCAAAAACTGAAAAAATCGAAAATATTGAAAATCGAAAAAATCGAAAATTTTTATTGGATTGGATCAGATTTTGGATTTGATTTGAAAACCGATCCAATTCAATCCAAACCGAACTTATACATGCATATATATTTTCACTTGTAATTTTCTAATATTACTCACGTTTATGTTTTTATTTCTCATATATTTGTAAAATTATCACATAAATTATACTTGTTTATAAAAAATATATTTATTTAAAGATAGTTTTTTAGTAACTATTTGAGTAAAAATACATAAACATAATTATCAAGTTGTGTAAATTTATTTTTAATAATATATATTTGAAGAGTTATACTAGTATTAGTTATATAATGACTCATTAATGAAATATTTGATATTTTAAATTATTTTTTAATATATTTATTATATATCATATTATTTATTTAATACTTTTTTTAAAAAAATAATAGTATGATTAAAACCAAAAATTGATCTAATCTAAACCATTTTAAATTAGATCGGATCGGATTAGATTTAAATTTTAAAACAAACCAATTGAATGATGAATTAACAAAACCGTAATAATTAGATCGGATAATTTTTCTTTTTAAAACCGATCCAATCCAATATGCGAACACCCCTACTACACTTGCCTAAAAGTTCCGACCAAAACATAATTAAATTATAATAAGTAAAGGTGCAATTAAAAGAAGAAACAAAAGAAAGCAATTGGGCCGAGCCTGCTGCAGCAGCATCCATTTGCAAAGAAGAAGAAGAAAAAGGAACGAATAGGCCAGGTTCATAATTTGGTAGTACAAAAGAAAGGCCTTTATGGCCAATCATATCCCTAAAATCAGAAACCTGCACCCCTCTTTCGCTAACTCTGTTACGTGGGGGAAGAGCACCTCGCCACAATTAAGCACGGCGGTCAACGTGAGCACGAGATGAGGCATATCTCACTGCAGCCTGATGTGGCGGTCAACATCAATGTGAACTCCGGCGCGAATTCACGGCGATACGGCGTCGATGGTCCCATTGCCTTGGGCGTACGCGAACAGTTTGTCATTTGCATCACCTCCCCTCGCCGGAAATCAGCCGTCACATACTGCCATTACTATGGAGATGTTGCAGTCAAAGATTAAAGACCAGAGTTGAGGCATCGAGAAAAGGACCACGTTGCGATGGAGGCGCGTAACAATACTAGCACCAATCCGCGTCACAGCGGTGGAGCAAGGTGTCAAGGGATCTTACACGAGAACGCCAGCGCGGTCCGCGTTGTGGCAGTAGCGCAAGGAGTGGGGAGTACGCAAGAAAATTGTTGATTATTGTTTTAATTTTTTTATATTTTTATTTGTTATTTTATTTATTAATTTGAACTTTGAACACTAATGCATAATCTGGATCTATGAGAGAGTGAAGATGTTGTTTATTTTATTTTATTTTATTTGTGCTGTGATCTGTAACACTATGAGAACGAGTGTGACACTGTGAGAATGGAAACAGAGTGTTTCAATCTCTGAGAAATATATGAGCTGAAAGTGTGTGAGAGTGAGAGCGTGTCAGTGAGGGAAAATACAAGAAGAAACAGCATCAGAAGTAATAAATTCATCACTCATCCAATTAAAGTAAGAGCAGATTCGTATTCGCAATGAGAAGTCAACAATAAGAAACAAGAGAGGAACGCGGAAATGAGATAGCAATAGAAACAAAAACAGGTCCAGAATTATTATACTGATGCAAGCAAACAAATAAACAAAGAAGAGAATGCTACATGATGAAAACACCAGTAAGGAAGGAATGATACCTCCAGAAAATGCTCAGGCAGAGACGACGTGACCTCTTTTTTTAGTGTGAATCTCCACAGATGCTGTAATCGTCAAATTTGCTGTGTATATGTAAGAGTGATCATATAACGTGCTTCCCAGCTTTTGCAAGCAGTATCTTTAGATTTTAGAGTGACATGAGAGAGTATGAGAAAATGTCCTCCTTTCAAAAATTCCTAATGTCTTCTTTATAAACATTATGTTCTTTCAACTGAAACTTGCTTTGCAAGTTAGTGTAACTTACTCTGCAAGTTTTCTAAAATTTCCATTATTTATGTTCTTTTCTCTCTCTTTTCTTTTACAAAATTGGGCCAAGGGCAAGCCCAAATATTTTTATTTGCAAAATTTCTTCTTTTATTTTATCATTGGACCATAATTATTAGCCCAAACTTTATTCTTATTAATTTCTACTTTTCTCTTTTTCTTATTTTCAACATATTGGTCTAATTAGAAACTTAATTACTTTTTTTTTTATTATCATTTATTATTATTATTATTATTATTATTATATATATATATATATATATATATATATATATATATATATATATATATATATATATTTCCTTCTATACTTATTTTTGTTATTTTTAATTATCCGACTAAAATTGAGTATTCACAAGAACAAAGATCAAATATCTCGCTCTCGTAATCCCATTTGATATGAAACTTGTATATTATACATAACAAGAAAGAGAACGGCATCATTTACCTCTTTCAATGGAAAAATTCTCCAAATATAATCTTCATTCACATAATAAAGAGACAAGTTCACTAGACAAGAATGCACAATTGTCCATTGATTTGGGGGTGGTAATTAGAGTGAAAGTGAGTTAGAGTTTAGAGGAAGTAAAGTTGGAATAGTGATTTGGTGGAAGCTGCGCATTTATATTTGGCCTTACCACCTAATGTCATCTTAGGGGAGTAAATAACACTATTTTAAATCCAATTAGGCATCTGATGTGTGATTTTAAAGTACATGTGAGTGTTTAACTTGCCGTGTTACAACTTTATGTCTCTAATGTAGCTGACGTTAACGAAATGACTAAAAAATGAGTAACAACAAACATTTATAGACTAATTGTACATAGACTTACATTCAGGCACCAAAGGTAAACAACTTGTTACTTTCAAGGATGAAACTGTGTATTGAGTTGAAATGTTATAACATGTTTGATTAGGCTTTATTGGAACCAAAGATGCATGAAGCGTCTAGTCCCTCAAGTTTTGAATATAACAATAACTTATTAAATTTTAAGTTTTATTAAAATTTTGTTAAAAAAGGCTTTTCAAGCGTCTAAAGCTTTATGATATCTAGCATCCAACGCGCCAGTATATATCATGTGTCTAATGAGTCCTTGTATGATACTCGTCCATATAATAAGTTCTCTTTTTCATGATTAAGTATTAAAAATGCTTTAACTCTGTGTATTCACGTATACAATGAGACTAGTGCTTTACCTTTTTAAAACGATCTAACGTTCAAATGTCTAAGCATTTAATGAAAGATCGGATGTTTTTATGTATAAGCAGAACTTTGCAAAAAAAGAAAGTCAACTTGTCAAGCTGTCAAACCAAATAAGGAATGTTCAGAAAAACAGCTCCAAAACATAGAACTGCACCTTCTATTTCAGTGCAAAACAAAAGCTACTTTTGTGTCTCTGCTATAAACTCGATATACGCGCATACATGAAGAAGAAACATTGAAATTCTCCCTTGAAGACTGAAGCTGAAAATCTCAACGGCTATCTTCTAAAAGGCCATATATATCAGTTTAGAAAAGAAGAATTAGTAGAGAACTAAGACGAACTTTGTGTTTCCTGGACAACTCTGAAAAATCATCAAATTCTTTGTGTAGAAAAGTTCTTATACTCCTCATAAACCTTCATATCCTCACATTGTGAGTTGATTTTTTTTTTAACAACTATTTCATGTTATGAAAAGCTGGAGAGGCTTGGTGATTAAAGAATACTTAGGTGGTTAAGTGATCTAGGTTGGTTGCTTTGTAAAGCTTAAAGAGACAGAGAAAAATACTTGCTTGTAACCAATAGATTAGTTAGTAGAAAAACTTTAAGATGAAGGGACTAGGCGTAGCTCAAGTTAAGTGAATCAGTGTAAAATCTTCTGTGTGCCTTATTTCCCTTATCCATATGTACGCTTATATTAATCGTTTTTAATTAACTCGCTTCTTTTTGGTTAAAAGTTTTTTTGAATGCACAATTTAACCCCATTTCTTGTATGTTCTTTATTCTTTTAGGCTTCATGTTTAATTTTGAATATTATATGTTATGAGTTATGAATCATGACATTTATAAGTGAATTTTAATTTTTAACATTTGTTATAAAAAAAATTAACATTATTTGACCATGAATATTGTTATTTTTTGTTTGATATTGCTTAAATATAATAAAAATTAAAATTTTATCACTTAATTATTACATATCCAACCATGATTGAACTATTAAACCTTGGACTAGTGTTAGAGGTGTTCATAAACCAATTTAATTCATTAAAAACTGAAAAACCCAATCCAAAACACCGAAAATTGAATAAATTGAAATTTTTATTATATTATATTAGATATCAGATTTGATTTTAAAATTCAATCCAATCCAATCTAAAATGAGTTTATACATATGTATATATTTTTATGTATAAATTTATGATATCACTCATGTTTAAATTTTTATTTCTTATATATTTATAAAATTATCACATAACTTATTCTTATTAATGAAAAATATAATTAATCAAAGATAAGTTTTTAGTAACTATTTGAGTAAAGGTACATAGTGTAATTATCATATTGTCTAATTTTTTTTAATTGTCTATATTTGAAGAGTTATGCTACTATTAACTATATTATGACTTATGAATGAGATATTTGTTATTTTTAATAACTTTTATTAAATATTACTATCTATTTAATAATTTTTTCTAAAAAAAGATAAAAGTAAGTCTAAAATTAAAAATCCTATCCAATCCAATGCAGAAACAACCCTAACCAGTGTTTTCATTAGTTGAACGACCGATCAAATCTTAATTTTTTATTTTTTATTTTAAATGCATGGATAGAATATATCACTTGCAACTTGAATACAAGTTTTAGGCTAAAAATGCTTTGATTTATTTGCAAATTAGTCTTGGCAGAGATGTTTGGCCTCCATGACTTCGGACTTTGGTTTCTCCAGCGGTTACTAACTATAATCGGGGTGGTAACCAGTAATTACATCTTCAGTATGTTTTATTAGAGATTAATTATTTTCTAAACACTTAACTCAGATGAATATAATCGTTGTTATCTCGTATGTCGTTGCTGGCATCGAATCGAAGGACAGAACCATCACCGTATGTCCCTTATACCCAATCAAATCTCCTCCTTTAGTTCATCTCTTTTATCTTGTTTTGATTTTGCCATAGTGGAGCCCTAATTTGGCATGCCTCCAATTTCACGCTTATCCTCTTATCATATACAGTGGCTTGGAGGGTTCTGCCAAGAACTGTAAAGGTTTGAAGAAGTTCTCATATAAATCTTATACCTATGCATGATAAAGTCAGATCAATTTGATTTATGCATAACAAAATTAGGAACTAAATCAAGTGATACTCATCAAAGTTTGAGACTAAAAATATAAAATAATTGATAATTATCAAAATCATAGATCAAATTGATGAATACTTAATATTTAGAACTAAAATAAATTAAATAATTAACGATTGCTAATTTTAAAGACTAAAATATCTTTTTATTTTTTTAAGAACTAAAATAATTAATAATTATAATTTTAGGAATTAATTTGATAATTTATTCTTATTTGAATGAATTCAATCGGCGGTTTCTTTCTTTCTTAAATTACTTTCTTTCTTGATTTCATTCTTAATCATTCAACAGAAGTAACAATACAGTCTCTGATCAATTATTAGCCTTATTGTGACTGGTTTGTCATTATTTATCCCGAAAGGAATGGAAAAGGTGCCAAGCGATAAAGAAATATCAGTTTAATAACCTGTTCGTCTACATCATACATCCGATATCTCGAGTCCACATCCACAATATTGCAGCTTGTGATGAAGGAAAGAATACATGGAAAATGATAATAAAAATAAATAAATAGCCCAATTTATAAAAAAATATAATTTCCATAATATTTTTTTGTTGGTCGGTTTTAATATTTATGATCATTGAAGCCAAATGATCAATTTGAATTCTACGGAGTTAATAGAGTGGACCCAAGAAATTGAGTCATACCCAGGAGGGCAGGACCACTCCACTGGGTGTACCCTATTTCACATGGAACTGAGCTGAATTTCCAATTTTCCAGCTATTATAATGAACCATTTTGTTATTCCCAAATTGAAAGCCACCAGGTTTCTTTCTATTATATTATTCAAATTTTGAACGTTATGCACTCACTTACGAAAGAGCAGCTAATATATTTTTTTCCTCGTTGATTGTAAGCCGCTGGTTTGGCAAATTTGCATTTTAAATTTGAAAGGAGGAGCTGGTGCTTTGTGTTTGAGACTTTGAGGGAACTTTCGGCCGAATCGCGTGATAACAACGACATCACTTGTTGTTTAGGTAAAAGTTGGTAGGCATCATAACCCATTCGCGACACGCACCGTTTTCAACTTCGTCACTTCATGTTTGATGAAGACAGGCTCGTGGGGTGCCAGTTAAATGATCTACAATCTATTGAATGTTGCTGCACAACTTGCCCTGCAACATAGCCTAATTTGAATACTATCGCAGTAAAGTTATCAATATCCAATATATTGTTTTTAATGTGTTTTTTAACATATTTTTTATTATTTATGAAATTGAATGAGAATGCATTAATCCTATAAATATTTTTATACAATCATTCAATTATAAAATGTTATGTATGGCAAAATTGTTAATTTATGTAATAAATATTTTAATAGTAATATCGAAAACGATTTATAATTAGTTGACATTAAAAAAATCTTTACTTTGCAAGCGTATTAAAATTAAACTTTTATTTATAATAGATTTTATGTGATGATAATTTAATAAATTGAATTGGCACTCTATTTAATAAGATCCTAAGTGATTTGTCAAGTAATAAAAAATGTATTAAGGAAAGTATTAAACTAGAATTTTTCTTACTTTTTAAAGGGGATCGGGAAAAAAAAATAAAAATAAAACACTACAACTTTTTCGAGCAAAATATTATTTTATTCTTTGGGTGATGAGGAAAGAAAAAAGTGAAATTCTTAACTTCAAGCCTTCCTACAATGTTCAATAACCTTTGCAAGAGATTCCAAATTCATTATCTGTACACCACTTTGCTAACTGCGTTGGCATTAAGCATTGACTTTTCAGACTCAATTAACATTACTGTTTTTCAACTCTACATGTGAAATCTACCTTAGAACTTTCTCATGTTTATACCTTAACCTTTAAAATTTAGGAAGCCACTGATCCATTTGGTAGCTAATTTTGATTGAATTAAGCAACTGACATATAAAACAAAAGACACAGCTAGGCGCATATGACCGGCCTGAGTAAATAAATGATACCAAAGCAAATACTAAAACGGGAAATGATTATGGAAATTTCTAAAAAGAAGACAGTGAATCATTGAGACCACAAAACTAAGATATTGGTTGCAAACAAGCATCATTCACATGATTGATTAACAGGTTAAAGCCACAGCAAACATGGGGAATAATGGACAAAAACACATTGCCCCACTGAGTCCTTTGCTCGATAACCAGCATCTTAACAACCATCTTGAAGCGCATGTCAGTTTGCATTCTATTTGTTGGCATACCATGCGCAAATTTGCAGCATATTGACCATAGCAATCATTTCAAAACACACAAGAGGTCCAATAAAAAAAAAAGGGCTATCAATTACCAAATGCTTTGTAAAACATTAAAAATTAGCACAGGAGTCATTTAGAAAAATTAATTTAACATAATATTGAAAAGAAAAAAAATAACAGAAGCCTAAAGCCTAGTTGTATGGAACTAATACACAATGGATGCCTTTTCAAGTGGTCTGAATGTTGTAGGAGATGATGCCAACGGTAGAACCTGAGATGAACCTGAAGAAAACTGTGGTAGATATTGCTGAAGCTGTTTGCGTTCTGTGTCTTTGTTCTGAATGATCCTAAGAAAGGACCCATCACTAAAATCTGTGGCCATTGTTTCATGAGGGGAATCTTTAACCCCACATTCTTGGACATTATCCATAGCCTTTCTCCGAGCTTCTTCCATCAATTTTCTATGCAATTTCTCTTCCGCGTCCCTCATGAACTTGAATTTCGGAGGCGGTGAGGATCTAAATCTGTTGTACTCTAATTCTGCTGACGATTCAAAGAGAGGATTGAATCCTTGATGCTTATAAGAATGAAGAGGGTCCAAATTAGCACACTTCAAGGGCGAGGAAGCCACAGGGGTAAGAAAAGGGGTGTCAATTGTTAACATAACATCACTCAAGCTCCTTGTTCTTGACCCCTTTCTGCTCCTATCCCCCCTAGATTTACCATCTTCAGACTCCAAATCTTCTTTGGTTTCCTCTTTGATGGGGAAGAGAAACCTTGGTGGACCAGCGAGATTGTGCAGCCTCATCAACTCTGACTCCACACCCTCTTCTCCAAAGGACTTGTGCAGCAAATCCAACTCCATCTCTGGCTCATGACTTGTGCTTTCTGGGTCCCTACTCACACCCCCTCCAGTGTTGGCACCATGCATGGTACAAGGTGTCTTCCAGCACCCCCAATAAAACACCCCCTTTGAGTAATTGCCATGATCCATTTCAATATCCACTTGTGTTCTTCTCTTCTTCCAACATAGGAAATAGTAAAGCTGAGCACACAGAGCCAGCAGAAGGCACCCAAAGACAAGACTTAAAGCAATACTCAACCCACCGAAAGACATGACCCCTTTGCTAGGGAATCTCACATCTTCATATCAAGCTACTAGTAAGTGATGAGAAGTGAAAATTAAGTACCTAACTTTTCGGTGGTGATTGAAAGAAAGCTATCGATATTTTCGCAGTTACCGCTGTCGGAAGAACGCTATCTATCTAAATTTTAGCTAAAAAAACTATGCTACAAGAGGATGGACCATGCACCTTCTGGGAAAGGCGTGTCCTTCCATTTATGAAGCTCACGTTGTAAAGATAACACTCTATTTTTTATTCCCCCAAACACACGCCTAGCTTAATGGAAATTCTTCTAGGAAGGGTAAAGTGTTACTCTTAAGTCTTGCCTTACCTCCCAAATTTATGAGTCGTGACATCATGTGTCACTTATCATCGGTCGACGACGCCGAATCAAGAGCCACAGATCAAACGTTAAAACTTATGCGCAGCCAAAAGCTAATTTTGTAAGCATCAACCACGTCTACGGAACTGAAATTGAATTTAATTTTGCTCGAAAGGGAGAGCCAGGAGCTTAATAAGAGGGAGCTCTATGGTTGAGTAATGTGATAAGGAATGCGGTTTACGGAAAGGGCCGTGTGGGCTGAGGCAAATATTTGCACAATTGGGTGAAGTGTACGATTGCGGATTGGATAGATGTCAAATGGGCTTGTATAAGCGTGTGCGTCACTCGTGAGTTGTGACCGAGGAAGCAAGGTAACTAAAAATCAAAACAAAATCAGAGTCGTAAACAATAGTACGACGACTTAGTTGGCACTTGCCAGAAGGTCAAAGGAATGTTTATTTTAATGCAAAGGTATTGAAAATTATGAGAGGAAATGTGGAATTCATTGCCGAGGAGCACAACAGCCGTCCATGAGCATGACCTGGTAAAATAAAAATGAGTAAATTATACTGATACTTTTTGAATTTTTTGAGATTGTATAAACTTTTTCTGTTTTTTTAACGTTTATAACAACTATTTTTATAGGGGTACACAGTGTAATATTTTTTAAATAATTAAAGAGGGTTAATGTAATATATAAGAAGTGTTAGTATAATATTTTTCAAACAATTACGGGAAGTTAGTGTAGGAGAAAAAAAAGAAGGGGTATCGGGTAAATTTCGACAAAACCTTAAGTGGTGTCAATGTAATTTACTCAAATAAAAATCGTCAAAGAATATAACGAAAATGATTTTAGTTTTAGAATATTACTTGTTATTTTTAAATTAGATTTTAAAAACCTTGTTATAAGAGTTGCTTACTTTAAGTCTCCGACAGTTGATAATTTTATGTGTGTATTTATATATATTTTATTTTATATATAAAACTTTTGTAATTAGAATTTTATTTAAAAACTTAAAAAACTTTTTTTTTTGGCTTAAAATTAATCTAAATCAAACGATGGACTTACATTAGGTCATGTCCTCCATAGTTAAACAGTAGTCAAATTTTAACAAGAATGTTTTAAGTATGCAAAGACAAAATATAAGTATTTAATATATTGAAATGGAAATATTAACAACAATTAAGAATAAAAAATGCAAAATTTTTATGAGAAAGTGATACTAATATACTTTTACTGTAAATTTTTATTTAAAAATTTTTAGTTTATCGATTCCTTAACAAATTACTTTTAAGACATTTCAAAGCAAGGCTCGCATTAAAGGATAAACTTAGATGCAATCTCATAATTACTGTTGGTGTTATTCTCTAATCATATTTAGAGTTTTACCTTAGTAGTTTGCATAATAAAATATTCCATTAAATGTCAATGTGGATTATTGAGATGAAGGTCCAAATCTAATTTAAAAACAACACCAAAAATAACTATAAACCTGTATTTAAGTCTTGTCCCACATTAAAAGCATAAAAATAATTTAATACTCTAAACATTTAATTAAACATATTAAATACCTCCTAATCAATGCATTCACAATGTTCATTATTAAGATCTTTAAAGTTATACTCTTTCCATTTAAAATAAGGACAAAACTTATATACATATCCTCAAGTGTTGTTTGTATTTTTCTCTAAGCAGAATTGAAGTTTCACTTCAATAATTTTCATAATAAAGGTTTTTATTAAAAGATTATGCTGATTATCAAAGTAAGACTTTAATTTTGATTGAAAAATAGTACAAACAACATCTAAAGAATTGTATGTGAGTTGTGTCTTTAAAATAATTGTTGTTTCAGATTTTACACAGATTATTATCAACATTAAACAATCTTAATTTTAAGAAAATATAAGTTTATTAAAAAAGCTAGAACACATTTCTCAACTCCCTTTTTACTATAGGAGTGTTTATTGTGTGTCCATAAGTACATATTGTGAAAGTATTTTATTAAATGTTTTGAATTACTTAAAAAAGAAGACATTAACATTTTTTGTGCTCACAATATAATAAATATTTTTTCAAGAAATTTCTATTTTTAATTTTACATCCTGTGCTAATAAGCACGTGATAGGAAAATCCTTTTTGATAAAAAAAAAATATTGACATTTGTAAAATTATGTAAGTTTTATTTTGTATTTAGCAAGTTTCACTCATAATTTTGCTAATTTAAATAAATTCCAAACAATAAAGAGTGTTAAATAAAAACTATTTTTGTCTTTCATCAAGTGATTTATCCTTATATGATAAGTTTGAGTTCTTATTGATGATAGTAGTCTAATACCTTTAGAGAGGGTCTTATATGAGCACTGATCTAGTACATCGTTATTAGATACAACTAATAAAATAATACATGGGCAGTCATTAAAGGAGGCACATGAGTATCTTACTTGGTGAGTCTGTATTGCTTCATCTCCTTTCCCCTTTTTTGCACTAAACTTCAACAATCTTAATCTTCAAACACAGTTTTAGATAGAGTTGTTGAATTAATTGGTGCAAGAATGGGAAAAACGATTGCAAATAAGCACTTTGAGTGTAATTTTATTTCTTGTTACTTCAACATGTATCTTTCCTTAAACCAACACCAGAGCATAACATAACTTCCCCAGGATATGCATCAAATGGGGTACTGTCATTGACAAAGATAGATTCACACAGTATTTCAAAATAATAAAATAAAATAAAAAAGCTTGCATTTTTGTAACAAGATCAATCAAAATAATAGGACTTTAAACTCAAAATTTTAGGTGAATATTTTGGTTTCCAAAATGCTATTAAGTATATTATATATCAACCATACCAATTAATCTTTTAAACCTACAAACTAGGCCCCACGACAGACACGCAACCACAAATCATTTTTAGAAAACCAGCAATAAAGGAATTTTCAGCAATTGGACAAAGGCCAACAAAACACATGACTTTTTTTTTTTTTTCATAAAGAAAACAAAACACATGATTTTAGCATAGCCTCGAAAAGGTTTTATATATACACACACACACACGGTGGCAGATCATACGCGGGTCATCGATATTGAAAGGCTCCTAACATATACATGTCGTAGGTGTAAAAACTAAAAAGGGCAGATAACCCGTTGGGACTTACGACCTAACTTGGATAAGGTTTGATTTGTTCTAACTAAATTAATTAAAAAGATTAAGCTTTCACTTTTCAAAAGATTGTTTTAAGTACAAAAGTTAGATTATGAGCCGTAAAAAAAAACTTACGAAATTTGATAGGTTGATTTATTTATATACATATATAATATTATATTCTCTCTTTATATAAATTAGAATAGTTAGTTCAATGAGTGTATTTTAAAAAAAAAATATCAATAATTAAAAATAATCTTATATCACAATATAAATTATTTATCATAAATTTAAAATATAAATTATATGTCCAAAAAGATTGATTTATTACAAATTTTAATTATAATATAATTTATATATTCAAAAGTATTTATTTATTATAAATTTGTTATATAAAATAAATATTTATTCTATACATAGTACAAGTTAAAACACTAGTTATATATGTGTGTGTGTGTGTGTGTGTGTGTATAATACATATACATAATACATATATTATACATAAAAATATTATAAATGTATAGTTATTAATATTAATTTTTTTAATCAAAATATTTTCACTTAGAAAAATCACATAGGCCAAATCAATTAGTCTATTTAGGCTTATAGGCCTACTAATTTATTTGTAGATTTAATTATAAAATAAATCACATAAGTAGACTTTTAGGCTAAGTCAAGCATAAAAATGGGTACAACAAATAAACATGTTAGGTTTAGGTTTTGTAATTAGAAACAACATTAGGCTCAAGCCTATTAAAGTCTGACCTTACCTGACTTATTTTCATTGACAAAGAAGTAGTAGGAAAAAAAGAAGAAAAGAAAGAGATACAATTTGCGATAGCTTGTCGCATAATGGTGTAGGAGAAGAAGTAAGAGGAAGAAAAGCACTTTTTGGTGGGGCTTTAAAATTTTCAAGTAACAAATATTAAGTCAGATGCACCCTCTTCTATTATTTTTTGTGTTGTTAAATTTTAATGTGTTGTCATTATTTTATTAGTTGTATTTAAAATTGATGTGTTAAGTTTGCATTTTGTTCATATTAAAATTATTCAAATTTTTTTTACTTCTTCCAGTATATATTTAATTATTTATTGACATTTTAATATTTTAATATTATTTTAAAGTTATTGATGTTTTAAAAATTTAAGACCTAATTAATATCTTTTTCAAAAATGCAATTTATAATTTTTAATTAGATAAGAAGATTAAATAAGGATATTATAATTTAAATATATATAAGTTAATTATTTCTTAATTTATATACATTAACCTTTATCCTTAAACATTAATGGATATAAAACGGAAATAATATTTTCCTTCTATATCCAACGTCATATTTGTTAAGAACCACATGTTTATTTTATTCTATTTCTTTTACATTTAACAGTCATAATTAATTGCAAGTTTCTCTAGTTATTCTCATAATTAGTTAACAAGAAATTTTACCAGACGAACTATTGATTTGATTAATTAATTCTTTATCAGTTTGTTATTTGTCTAGTTATTTATTTTCTTTTTATCCACTTAACCAAATTAATATCAGTTTATTATGAATATGATTTTGCACATATTAATTATATTAAATGTCAAATATTTTCAACAAAACTATATTTTTATATTAAGAGTGAAATATACTCACTTCTCACATATAAAAAGAAACTTAAATTATACACTCACTTCTTATAAACGATGCTTAAATTACACAGTATTTTCTTCTTATTTTAAAACTCACACCTTCCTTCTCTACGGTGATTAATACATGCTACTCATTGGTCCATTTTAATATAAACAAATTTGTTAGTGATGATGAGTAACAAATATATATATATATATTCTAAGGATATTTTTCTTTTTCTTTCAACTTCTGAGGTCACCAATAATAATTTCAAACATCATATTAGTGATATATGGACTTTAATAGATGAGTTGTTGTTTTTGAGAAGTCATATTTATTGCCTTTGGAACCTCACTCCTACATTTGATTTTTTTGGAGTCTCAAAATTTATAGTAAAGACTCAAAAATATAGTTGATAAAGTTAAAAGTCATAAAAGAGAAAAAAAAAAAACCTTAAGAAGTTCATTTACAATAAAATGAACTAAATTGTAGCACATATTAATCTCTTAGGAAGGGAGAGAGACAATTTTTAAATAAAAAAGAAAAAAGAAAAGTTAAACAATTCTCCATTTAAAGAAGCATAATTTACTCTTATATTAAATTAGAATGTATTCTATTAAGTGTGATTTAATCTCTTAATGTACTATTTTTAAAAGAGAGACTCATATCCTTCCTATTTTTTAATTTTAAATTTATTTTTTAATAAGTAATACATACACATTTTAATGTTATATTTTATTTTATATTTTTAATTATAAAATTCAAGCATATATTTTTAAAATAGTTTGATTATTTTCAATATTTCTTAATTCATATTTTGTAAATTTTATTCAAGTTTTAGAATAAGAGATTGCTAGTAAGTAATTTTCGGACACTAATTAAACATTTATAAGTAATTTTTTTCATAAAAAATATTTTCAATAAACTTTTACCATAATTTTTAATATAATTCTTTGGTAATTTTTATAATTTTATTTTTTAACTTGTTAATCATCATGTTTAAAACTTTCAGAAAAAATTTAAAAGCATTCATACAATTTATAAATACATACTTGCCATTAAAAAAAGAGTAAATGTGTTTAATGTCTTATAAATTCTTCTAATATTTATAACGAAAGCATTAAATGAAAAAATAAATATTTTTAATGTCTTAAAAATTTTAAAAACATTTATTACTATTTTAATCTAGTAAATAAGAATATTAACAAAAAAAAATTATAAGAAAATTTAAAATGATTAAAATAAATCATTGAACTTGTAATAACTATTCATAAATGATTTGTAAAAAGACAAAACTTAAACATAGTTTTATAACTATTTTTTGTGTTGTCTTTAAATTAGAATTAGAGTTTTAATTCAACAATTTCGCATTTTAAATTTTTTTATTAAATGTTAACATGAATTATTAAAGTAAAGCTCCAATTCTAATTAGAAACTAGTATTAAAAGTAGCTATAACACTGCATGTAAGTTTTGTTCTAAACAACACTTTGACATTCATGCTTTTGTTAATACTATTTCGTTATTGCTTCGATTACCCAGATTTAGTTTTTAAAAGCCCTACCTTGATTTGTTAGAGTGTGTTTGGTTTTACTTTTAAAGTGACTTTTAAAACTGATTGGAACGCGAATTTAACATTTCTTTTTACATTTAGTTGTATTGGAAAGTGGGTCAGTGAAAATATAAACACACTATTAATCCTTTATAATATAATTTATAAAATAAATATATTTAATACCTTAATTAAAACGTAAAAATATCATTATTTTCTTCATTTAATGATTGATGTGAGAGCCTAACTGCAAGTAATCCCAATTAGCTGAAGTTTTGACGTAGAGCCCAGGACCTTCGCATGACTTGACAAATGGCACCCACAGGCTCCGTGTTTCACAAAAGTCTGGGCTCCCTTTGTAAGACGTTTGACGTACCATTGGGTCCGTTACTGGTCAACTCCCAGCCTTCGATTGGCCAACCTTTTCACTCGAAAACATAAGGCCAATCCTAATTTATTTTATTATTAAAATGAAAAGTGAACCCGCGCGCGGTTTATAGTCTTTGATCAACAACCATGTTTCTGACCAAGAAAAAAAGAAATCAACAAAAATTTTAGAGTTCAAAGCTATGCGTGTAAAAAAATTATATTATCAATCAATTAAAAATAACTGTTAGTATGTATTAGTGTGAGAAATTCTCCTTACTAATACTTAAAATAATTATTATAAAAATTAACAAATTTATTATACATAACAGTTTGTAATTAAATAATAATATAAAATTATTTTACACTATTAATACATAACTTGTTTGCTCAAAATTTTATCAAAAGTTGGGGCATATATATATGAAAACAAAGGAGGGGCAAATTTTTTGGCTGCACATGAATAAAAAAAAATTAATCCTTTCATATTCTTAAGTAATATTAAAGAGATAAAAACATAAGAATTGAAAAATATAATTAATAAATTTTATAATTAATTATAGTAATCATTTTTATGTCTTCCACTCTTTAACATAACTATCTTATTGTAAGAGATGATACATTCCAGATAAAAATTAAATAAATGAGTCCACCTGTCCCTCTAAATTTTAACATGATGGGTTGCCCCCAGAATATAAATCTCCCCAAAATCACATCTCGATTTTTTTTTTCTCACTTTAAATATGCCATAACAATTTCTGCCTTGTAAACGTACATGAAAAATTGTAAATTGCTTTTGCACTAGCATTATTGCTGATTGGATTAAACAGCTGGCAGCGTTGTTTGAAAAATAGAAAGTTAACCTTGAAATTGTCTCGTGAACGCTCTCCCACTGCTCCCACTTGAAAATGTTCCCACATATCCGTTGCAGAGAGCCTTACCCAAAAGAGCAATAATAATAGGCAGTAGGATTAAATTCTTTTGAAAGAGGCCAAGGAAGTCCCATTCTCAAAGCAAAACCATCAATCAGTTGTTATCTGCATGCAGTTGAACTAGTAAAATAATTTGAATGGAATATGGGAATCTTCTACAATGGTCCCACCATGTTTTGGACCCCATGCTCTCCAAGTGCGACAACCGGATATAATAAGTTTCCAAGTTTAATATTTAAAATTTTACAATTCAGGTATTTAATATTTTGAAATTGCATCTGAGAAATTGCAATTCAGGTGTCAAAGAACCTGCTGGTGGAGAAACTGCTGTGACTCATTAAGAATGCAACTTTTCGATTGTTGCTGAGGTCGACAATGGATGCCAGAATCATGCCAAAAAAGAGTATAAGAATGGCTGATTACAGCGAAGGAGTAAGGCAGATGAAGTTTGCCGGCCTTTTTGATGATTGCTGCCAGTGATTGCACTGCAGGTGGATGGAACCAAGGTTGCTCTTGGTTTAGAGTGCAATTTTTATTTTATTTTTCACATGGATGAAAATGTAAGTTTGTAATAATTTAACAATTATATCTTCCCCACTAATTACTGGACATAGATGATAGACATTAATCATATTTTTTTTACTATTAAATCAATGAATGTTAATAGTGAACTAAATCACGCGTATATGGATCATTGATGATTCATTTTTTTGGATCACTGAAGTCAAATCCTAGAAAATGTTGGAAAGGAGCATGAAAAGCGAACATCTTTTAACCATATTCCCAACTTCTACTTTTTATATTAAATTATAGTATAATATATTTTTATTTTTGTTGATCGTGTTACTTATTTTGTCACACTTATTTTTCTTCCTTTTTTTTTCGATAGAACACACTTTTTTTTTCTTTTCTTCTTATTTCTCTCTTCTTTTATATAATAAATATGGGTGGGGATTAAATTACTCCAAGAGTAACTTTTGGTAAAGTTGTTTCATTCAATAACTCTTTATATATATTAAATTTTAACAATCTGACTATTAAATATTTTGATATTATGTCAATAATCATGTATACCAAATTTTAAGTAAATCGAACATTTGTAATTAGTTAATCTTATGGGCCACATTTACTTATAATTTTAAAAAATAAATTATACATTAATTTAAATTTATCTAATGAAGCATCAAATATTTTTCAAACTTTATAAAAAATTTGTATACTTGATCTACTCAATAAAATCATTTAATTTAATGGTTTGATCATTGAAATTCAATACATATCAAGAGTTATTGAGTGGAGTAACTTTATAAAGAGTTATTCTTGGAGTAACTTGATCTCCACCCAATAAATATGTACAATATTAAATTGCAACTATCACTTCTCTTTCATGTCTAAATTAGAAAATTTTGGATTTTTAATATGGTTGTGTAGACACAAACAAAAGCTTATGTAACTTAAGTAGGATCAAAATGATGGCTACATATTTGTTTTGGAGGTTACTTAGACATTTAGTCTTAAGTCAGTCTGCTTGCTGCCTATCCCTGCTAGCATAGCCACGTATATCCCAGACAATAGTTTTTTGCCATCCTAGTCCGAGTTTATGCCTACCTCGGTACGAAGTGGAAAGCGCCTAACGGCAAAGAAAACATGTAATAAGGCACCCAAACGCACGATGCTGCGTGGCACCCAACCTTAACATAATTTCCCTCCAAAAAACTCTATATAAATGACTCCACACTCATAAGGTGCACACGCTCTCTCATAATTCATTAATACTTGCACCTTTACCGACTTAAGCATTGGAGTCTTTGCAAGTGCCACCACTGAAGACGCTAACAACTAACATGGGAGATTGCTCGAGATCCTTCCTCGTGCTCATCACACAACAATATTCTTTAATTTACTCTTATATACATGTAGTTCAGTTGATCATAATCATTAACAATTTAAGTAGTAGTAATAACATGTTATTCCTTTTCCTTTTTTCTGGTATATATAAAACAATTGTGGTGAAGGATATATGCTTCATAATGGTCACAAATAAATGCACTAAAAGGCAGGTACGCAGAGTTTTAAGTTTTACATGTTTGCATCAAACTCACAAATAGCTATAAAAAGCTAATTAATATTGTTAAGATGACAATGGATAGAGTTTGGTTAAGGTATCATAATACCCATTTTTATACCTATATTTGAAAAAAATATACATATTCCTATATTCGTGTGGGTAGTTTAATCCACATCTACATACCTGTTGAGTACCTATATATTCATACCACACTCGCTGCCCGCATTTTACTTATATGTAAAGTTAATAAATCAATAAAAAAGTATTAATTAAAAAAATACTACAACTAAAATTAAACCGAAAATTCACTCTTATATATTCAAACATAATCTTAAATCATCCAAACATAACATTGAAAACATCAAAACATAATCTTAAATCATCTAAACATAACATTAAAAGCATCCAAACATAACTTTAAATCATCTAAACATAAGTCATAACCAAACAACATTAAAAACATAATCATTCTTAAATGTAATATTCTAATTATTTAACATAATCATTAGAAACTTGGACATCATGTGCTAGTACTATCAAGGCCTATCAAAAAATGATACATTAACACTAATTATCTTATAATTATATTACTTATAATGAATAATTGCAGATAATGGACAATTAATTGCATAGAGGCTAGTTGCATATATGGACAATTTATTAAGAACAATAAATTAATTTATTAAGCACAAATTAATTCATGTCTCCAATAATCAATACTATATGTTTTAGTAATTAAATTAATAATTAATAATATATATATATATATAAGACTTTTTTAATTAAATTATTATATATATATTAAGTGTGGGTATAAGACGAGTTGAGTACTAAAATACCCATACTCACACTCATCCCCATTAAAATTTGCAGGTATATACCCACTCCCGACCCATCCCCAATAAGCAAATATTTACCTTACCTATTTGTAGATATTTTCATGTATCTATAAGGTTCAAGTACACTTTGTCATCACTTCTCCTATCTATCTTCATATATATTTAAAAGTCACAATAAACTAAAATTTACAAATAAAATTAGAGTGTCAATTTACTCTTTTACAACCACTTTTCTTTTTATCTTCCTAAATTACCCGTAATGAAAAAGTTGTATGTATTATATTTTTAGTCTGTTGCCACTCTTATATCCTAAACCTCCAATTAATAATTATATTAATTATATTTTTAATACCCTTATATTTTAAATAAGGATATAGTTGAAAAAAAATATTTTATTTAGCTCTTGAATTTCTAAAATATGCATCGATTGTTTTGAAACAGAATTAAAAGGTTAAAACACCAATAGATATAGAACAAAAAGATTAATTAAGGAGTGTCAATATTCTTTCCCGGATTTTTCCTTGTCTTTTATTTTTAATATTAATATATTGATATATGAAAGAAATTGACGAAACCAAATTTAAATTATATGTTCCACACTATAATTTTATTAATACAAAATATAAGTAAACTAAATAAATGTTATTTTTTTCTATATAAAAAAGATTTTTAAAACACTTTATGATATATTTGTTTCCATTAATATCTTCCTTACATTAAAGCATGACCGAAAATTTTCA
Organism: Spatholobus suberectus; assembly: GCA_004329165.1. Lineage (NCBI taxonomy): Eukaryota > Viridiplantae > Streptophyta > Magnoliopsida > Fabales > Fabaceae > Spatholobus > Spatholobus suberectus. The sequence goes on from CM014736.1 coordinate 7,456,748, forward strand.
TCAATAATTATATATATATTTTTAAGAATATTGATCAACAGAAGACATATAGTAAATTAAAACAAATAAAATATTAACATTTCATAATTGGTTTATAAATATAAATATTTGCAGATTTTTTTCCCATACACGATTAATTTAAACATATTGCCTTTGTCATATATTATTTATCTTTTAAGATAATATATAATTCTTAAGAAAATTATTAATGACATAAACTATTATGATAAAATGACTTTGGCAAAATTATCCTTATAAAGAAGAGGTAAAATATAATTGTGAATCTATTTAAGTATTTAACTTGAAATATCAATGGATGTAGATACAATAATAAAGAGAAAAATATTTTAATAGAAAGTAAAACATTCAAAGTGATATATAATACGAAATAGGAGTAAATTATATATAAACATTAATATAAGGTTAACAACTACTTTGCGTGTTACAAAAATTATTTTCAATTTGTAAAATTTTTATATTCACTACATACTTTAGAATTAATAATTTTTTCATCCATTTATTTTTAAAAAAAATGTTATTGCTCATATTTTAAGCTAAATTTTACATTATTTACTAATTAAAAAGTTGAAATGAACTGTAAAATAATAAAACCTTATTGTAATCTTAATAAAAAAATGAAATACATAAAATCAATGACACTTAATTTTTATGTTTAATTATTGTAATCTTTATAATTGTTAATTATTAACAATAAAATATACAAATATAAATAGAACTCTTTAATTAGGCAAATGCTAATTAATAAGGAATTAAATATAAAATAAAAAGTTTATTGAAAATATGTACCATAATTTCCAATAGGACAACGTATATGAAATTTCATAGGAGCTGTTAACAATATTTTTCAATATGAATTGAAGTTTTGCCGTAGTAATTCACATAGTAAAAGATTCTATTAAGTGTCAACATGGATTACAAGGTGAAACTCCAATTTTTATCAAAGAATAGAACTAATAACACCTATAAAACTACATCTAAGTTTTTTTTCTTTTCAATACATCATTAACATGAATTTTAATAAAAAATAATTATTAATATTAATCAGTGTCCTTAAACGTTGATTAATTAGTAAGACCATTTTAATTACGGAAAATTTACGAATATAATGAAAAAACAATTGAAAAATGTGTCAATACACAACGAAAAGCGGCAATAAACACTCCAAAATCAATTAATTAATTAAGTACTATATAACAGAAGCATTATAAATGCATATTAAAAGCTTCGAATTTCATTGTAGTACTTAATAATCTCATTACCAAGTCCACACGGATGCAAATGTCCCCATTCTCTGTTCAATTTTGTCACACAAGTAGAAAATAAAAGTGCTACAAGTAAAATTCAACACACAGAATAAACCAAACATCATTTTTTCAAAACGTGTCAACTCTTTTCTTTTGGTGAATACATGATCGTTATATCCATGACAAAACTCATTTCGGAGATTAATTAACTACGTGCCACTCAAAGTCGTATGTTAGTTGTTTTGGTCAATATGATACTCAATCACTCTCTCGATCGAGACCCTTGTTCAAAAGTGAAGAAATCAAAGAACGGTTGATTTCCAGGACTACCATCTTCATCAATTCCAGGAGAAGCAGAAGATGTATCAGGGACATCAACAGAAATTGAAGCAAGAGAAGACACTTGATTAATTTTTTTTCCTTCCAAAATGCCGGTTGGGTGAAGAGGAAAGAGAGTTAAGGCTTCTCGGTTGTTGGTGCTAGAGTTATAAACCGGGACATTCTGTTGCAATTGTTCGTCTATCTGCGGGCCATCACACATTCTTGGCATCTCCAAGGGCACAACTTTCTCAGTCATTGAGCTAATACCTCCAGTTGCAAGCACCTTTGTTTTTTGAGGATAAAAGCTGATTCCACTCTGTTGCAAACAATGAGGGGTGCAGACGACTGAAAACAACAAAAGAAATATTTGATTCCAGATTATTGATGTAATTAATTGTGAAAGATAAATAAACTAAAGATACACGGACACTTTCTAGATGACTTTTGAGTTGGCTTAAATACATATATATACATATACTAGCTAATACATTCGCATGAAGAGGCGAATTGGTTATGGTTATGCACGCATTGACTTAACAGTAATTTTTGTGTAATTGTGAAAGGTAAATAAACTTAGGAAAAGGAAAACTGAACCGCACACAATAGTACATACAAATTACCCACCACTAATGACCACCAAATTCGAATTATTTCAGCTGTTGGATCCTACTAATAATCAAATGAACAGCCACGTGACCAACCATAAAAGAAAAATGAAGATGCATGCATATAAATAATTCATTTCAATCAAATAGGCAATAAAACAGTACTACTATTTATCAGTGAATGAAATAATATTAGTGAACCGATCGACCATTTTGGCAAATGGGGTGGGAGGCATAAAGAAAGCGATTGGAATATCCAATGCTTTGTTGATTCTGCTTCAGCTTCTGTCTTTGGCGCGCTTTGTGATTCTGAAACCAGTAGAAGACATTCTTTCCCTCGATGTGACCATACGCCCTGAGCCTAGAGGTAATCTGTTGTATTTGCTCAGCATTGGGAGTCCTTATTCCCTGCTTGTACAGGTTCTCTAACATGCTTATTTGCTCTTTTGTGGGGCTCCATCGCAAAACTGAATGAGTCCCACTTGATCCTCTCCTTTCCATCTCCGCCTCTGCAGTGTCACTCTCCATCGAAAAGAGGTTCTGAGGAGGGGAAAATACGCTACCAATTGCTTGTTAATTATGACTAATTTACACGGTTAGCTTATGCAGCTAGCATTCATTTTATAGAGCGATAATAAGAGGTCAGATAAGGTCAAATTAAGAAAATGGTTGGGAGAGGGAAAGAGAGAGGACTAACGTGCGTATTATCGTATAGTTTTTGGCGTAAAACATCTCTGAAAACATGGCTGGTGGCGGCTGAGCTAGAGAGATGTAGGTTTCGTCGCATCTTCACTCTTTTTAATACGAGAAAACAATCATGTTTCATTTGGATTTGGTGCAAATATATATAGGAGTCACTTTGATTTATCACTATTGAAAAATACTTATCATATATTTACTTTCTCTTCCATCTAATTTCTATTTCATTATTTTCTTTATAGCTCTCCTTTTTTTTTTTTATCTAACCGGGAAGTATAGCTTTTATTTTGGTACCTAACTATTCTCCCTCCCACCGGGTCGGCTCATTTTGAAATAAAGTGATATTTCTAGCCGCGACTCAATTCTCAAGTTAAGAATCAAACTCCAATCCTTAATTAAGGAATACAAGTACCGAACCATTTGTGCCAACGACTTTTGATTTTATTTCTCTCTTTATTTTCCATCACTCATTTATCATATCATTTATTTTCACTCTCTTTCTTTATTTATTTATTTTCTCTTTTTTTCTTTTTTCTTTCCACTCATACACCCCATTGTTGGGATGTCCGATTATCATAACTCATTTCTGTTTCCTAAGCCAGTATGGCTTACATACCTCGGGAACGACAGAGAGAGGGAGAAATGTAGGCTGAGCCATTGAAAGAAAGGAAAGGCATTGGTTGGGCCGTAAAGTGCAGGTTAGCAGCTAGGCTTTGGGAATTGAAGTGAGAGATGAAGTTGAAAGGTTTAGCTAGGAGGTGGCTGTGAACTGGGAAGAGTTGTTGGGTGGTAGTAGTTTGATCATATTCACGGTCACAGATGCGAGTCTAAACGAGGAAGGGATCATATGCACATTCAGAATGTAGCATGGACTAGTATATAACGGAAATTATATTTGTCTAATTTGTTACTATAATTTTTTGTATAACAAAAACAATAGAAAAAGAATAGAGGAAAATATAAAATAAAAATAGTTGAGGTCAGGTTCTGTTTTAAATGTGCGAGTGCGATGGTAGAAATGCTCTAGAATTTCAAAGGATACTCAAGCAGAAACAGCTCTCGATAAGTGCTACAAAAAATCTAATGCTATAGAGAAGTATCCAGAGGATAATTTTTTATCGTTGTATGAATCCTCTTCTATACGTCAATATAGCCAGTGTAAATTGAAGTTCTAAAGGTGAAGGGAAACAAAATTAGTACTGTTTAGTGTTGTTGCTCCCTTGCGAATTGGGATGCCTCATTGTTAAAACTTAAAAGTATATCCACGGCCACTAAGTTGAAAATATTTTTATTCCTTATAGATATGCAAATATTTGTTTTTAGACTTTAAAATAATTATCTCTTTTTAATTTCTTGTTTTTTAAAATGTGGGTGGGGGCTGACATCATCATATTCTAGGGAAGTTTATCAAAGTTATCTTACTGAGTTTAATGGTCATGTACTGTCAGTGTAAAAAATTTTACATTGTCAACCAATTGGAATTCACCGTTAATATATTTTTAAGGCTATTATTGTAAAAATCAACAAATTTACCATACATAATGATTTGTGATTGGATGACGGTGTAAAACTGCTTTACACTGTCAGTGTATGACTTCTTTCCTCTATCTTATTAGACATTGCTGGAATTTTAATGTTGGACATAAGTTATCAAATGATGGGAATGTTTATTATCTATTATATATATATATATATATATATATATATATATATATGGGGCAGGATCTGTTGACACCAGGTATAAGAGTTAGTCAAATTACACATTCAATAACTTTTTGTATAATACAAATTTAACCAATCTAACTGTTAAATTTGATGATATTATCTTTATGATTATGTATATCAAATTTCACATCATTTGGCCTTTTCTAAATATGTTATCTAATATTGAATATTTACATATATTTTAAAATCATATTGTACGTTAAAATAAAGTGATTTAATGAACTATTAAATAATTTTAGAATTTTATGAAATTTTGTATACTTAATCTAATTAATAAGAACATCAAATTCAATGGTTGGATTGGTTAAATTTGCATTATACAAAAAGTTATAAAAGGTGTAATTTGACTAGTTCTTACATCTGGTGTCAACGGATCATGCTCCTATATATATATATATATATATGTATATATATATGTATATGTATGTATATATATGTATATGTATGTATATATGTATGTATATATATATATATATGTATGTATATATATATATATATGTATATATTATGCGAATAATTTTTATTCTAAATATTATTCATTTTTGAGTCAAAGTAATAATTTAGAGAAATATTGTAAACTTTAATTTAAGAAAAATGACAATAAACACTCTTTATAAGTCTGACTTCAGATTCTCAATTTTTTTCATCTATTAAGTGAGAGAATTAATAAATAATGTTGTAGAGAAATTTAGAAATGAAAAATATCTGTTTATAAGAAACTCTACAGAAATAGAAATTGAGATTAATCCCAAAAGAGAGAAAATTGTATGGAAATATATCATTAAAATTTTATTATTTATGTAATATGGATAATGTATGAATATAGGGGACTGTTTAATTTACACATCATTTTGTGCATAAATCATGGTATTTGACGCTCTTAATTTATTTTACCTAATAACTTTTCATTTTTTTTTTTCTGTTTTCCTCTTCTTTATCAATCACATATCAAATCATAAATTTGAAATGCAAGTCATTTATATGAGTGAAAAACTGAAAATGAAGTGTTAAAAAAAAAAGAGAGTGTGAAACACTTTTTTTTTCTTTTTTTTCATTGACATTCACATGGAATAATGGGCACCATTGATTGTAGTGAATAAGAAATTAATTGTAGTGAATAAGAAATGACGAAATGAAATATGATAATTAGAATTTTATGAACTATATGAGAAAACTTTTCTGCATAAATAACTTCATTCATGAATGCACAGTACAAAACATAAGTAACTTGAATTATTTTTAATAAAAGCATGCTATAAGTATTTTTTTTAATTATTTTATCTTACTTTTAAAAATTGTCTGTGTAAAAATATATTTATATTTTCTCAAAAAAAATCGCAAAGTCCTAAAAGGAAACATCAAAACTAATTAAGTTTTATCCAACCGTATGTTTATTTTTACGTATTTATATTTGTTTGCTACATGATGTTTATTGTATGAACAAAATATTGCATGCACTAAAACCATCACGTAAGATTGTATTTATTTAATTGTTTTTTGATGTTTTAATTTTAATTAATGATTATTTTGTATTTATTTACATTTTAAAAAATATACAAAAATAAATTCCAGCTTTAATTAAAATATCAAATTAAATATTCTTGATTAGATCAAGTTTAGGGTCATGATCCTTTTTTTTTTTACAAGAAAATGACAAAATAAGAATGAGTCCAGAAATACAAATATTTGTCCCGAATGTGCATCCGGCTCAACAATAATTAAATTATAATAATAATTAATCATAAAATTGAATTTATGTATTTATGTCATTAATAAATTTTTTGATATTGTATTTTTTATACATTGTTTAAGTTAAAATGTAGAGTTTAATAGTCATGCACTGACAGTGTAAAGTAGTTTTATACTGTTATCCAATCACAAACCATCATTTATTATACGTTTGTTGACTTTTATAATAAATACTTTAAAAGTCATATTAATGGTGATATCTGATTGGATGACAGTGTAAAACTTTTTATACTGACAGTGTATGATCATTAAACTCTAAAATATATTTGATATATAATTTATTAAAATAATATTTGAACAAGCTCCGTTAATTAGGGACAGGTTAAATTCCTATTTTCCTTGAAATAGAGATAGGATTCGGGTGGGAAAAAAAATAATAGGAAGCACAAACCCATATCTCCCTCCCGGGCTAGTTGGCAGGTCTGTTTAAAATGCAAACACAATATAAGCCCAACAAATTTTTGGTGTCCAGACACAAAATATGGCTCTGTTATAACCGCCAGTCCTAGCATAAATTCATTTATTGGGCTATGGTTCATTGGGCATAAATTCATTCTATGGACCCAAAGAATATATTGGGCTGTGACCATGGAGGAATATTTGTTTATTGGAAAAGAGATAGTTTTGACCAAAAAGAAAACAGCTATTTAATATGAAACTATAGAGTGTAGAGTACGAAAATCAACAAAGGAGAAGAAGCAATTATTATGTAAAAATATTTTTTCTCTTTCCTCCCAATCAAATGATCATGCTCCACTTCTATTGGTCAACTTCTATTTCGTGAATCTTATCGTATTAGCATTGTGTAATAATTATTGCTATGAATTGTAAATTTTACCTTTCAGCGTTGCTTTAAGGTATGTTTGTATAAGTGTTGAAGAGAAATTCCAGCAATACACTTTTAATATATTCTTTTGAATACACTTTTTTTTATTGGTTGAAAATTCTTAAAAATTACAAAAAATTATAAGTCTCACATCTTATTTAATAACTCTCATGATTTTATAGTTTTTAATAAATTTCAATCAATAATAGAGTTTTTGTTAGGAAGAGTGTGTTAGAAAGTGTATTATTAGTGCTCCACAAGCATTGAATATTCAGTTGAACATGAATCCTTTGTTGAGTCATGAGTTTATCTTTTATTCTGTTGTTGACTAGGTCATTAGGGTTTATTGTTAGTATTTTGTCTGTTGAAGTTATAAGTCCTATAATTTAGGTGTGAATTTCGGATTAGTGACTTAGTTAGTGATTAAATGTTAGTTTTTTGTATTTTATTATTTTTACATTCAACTCTATAAAAGGAGCACTTTAGTTTTGAGTCTAGTTGTAATAAGCAGATTAATAATTCAATTCCTTCCCTGAAACACTTGTCTTTGTTTTCTTTTGTTTCTATTTTCTAGCCAACACCGTGGTATTGAAGTCCGGTTTGGACTAAAAACTCGTGAATAATGACCTCTGACAATTTTGTTCAATTGACTATTCCTTATTTTGATTGTCACTATGATCATTAGAGCATGTTGATGGAGGATTTTTTGAGATCTAATGAGCATTGGCAAGTCATCTCTGAAGGAGTTATAGAATCAGTGGCTAGTACAAAAATAATGCAAGTGCAAAAAACAAATTTAGAAGGGATTTAGTTAAAAGATCTTAAGGCAAAAATATATATATATCTTTTTCAAGCAACTGATTAGTTTGTCTTGGATACCATTCTTTGCAAAGATACTTTGAAAGATACTTGGGATTTCATGAAGAAGAAGTATCATGGTTCTTTAAAAGCAAAGAGCCAGCAACTTCAAGCACTTCGTAATGAAGTCAGCAGAGTCAGTGACAAGCTAGTTCTCTTATGTGATGGCTATTGTCAGCAATATGTGTGCTCATGGAGACAAAACTAATGAAATCACAATTTGTTGAAAAAATGCTTCAATCTTTGCATGTGTCGTTGTATGTGCCATAGAATTGTTTAAAGATATTGACAAGCTCTCACTTGATGAATTACAGAGTTCATTATTTGTGTATGAGCAAAAACTTAAACAACCAAATGTCGAGGAGGAAGCATTTAAGGCATCTATGAATATTCATCCTAACAACTTTGGAAGACGTTTAGGTAAAGTAGAGGACAAGGTAGAAGAAATAATGATTGTGGAAACCAATTGCAACAACAAAATCAAGACAATCAATTTCAAGGAAGGGGAAGAGGGTGAGGTGGTCATCATTCAACTACTTATCAATCAAGGTAAGCAGACAAGTCCAATGTTGAGTGCTACAAATGTCATAGGTATGGCCACTACAAGTTTGAATGTCGAACTAATTTGAATAGATAAGAAGAAGAAAGAATTAACCTTGTAGAAAAAGAAGAAAAGGTGTATTTTTGGATGGTGTGTCACATGAAGGAAGAACTCAACCAAACATGCAATAACTAGATATTGGTTGTAGCAATCACATGTGTGGAGATAAGAGGGCATTCTCTGACTTGGATGAGTCTTTTCGCAACATGGTCAAGTTTGGTGACAACTCTACATTTTTTGTCATAGGAAAATGAAGGGTAACCAATCAAGCCAAAGACAATTCCACTCACTATATCTTTAATGTCCTTTTTGTTCCAAATCTAAAAACCAATTTGCTTAATGTAGGTCAGCTGCAAGAAAAAAGGTATGATATTTCTATAAAAAATGATGTCAAATTCAAGATGCAAAGTTTGGCTTATTTGCTTAAGTTAACATGACAACCAATCGAATGTTCCCAATTTATCTCCACAACACCACCCATCCATACTTCTTAGTTAAACCTGAAAGATGCAATTTGGCTATGACATTTTTGTTATGGTCACCTAAGCCTTGGTTGACTGAAGACTTTACAACAAAAAATATATGTTATTTGGTCTCTTTCAAATTATTGCTCCATCTAAAGCTATTTCATGGTTTTCAAATACATAATATATTGTAACTTATCAACAACAAAGGTGGAGTTTGTTGTTGTAATAGCATATGCTTGTCAAGCTATCTGGTTAAAAAAAATCTTAAAGAGCAGCTTCATTTCAAGCAAGAAGGTGCTACTACAATTTATCGTGACAACAATTTAGCAATAAAGTCCAAAAATCCTATTCTAAATGGAAGAATAAAACATATAGATGCGAAGTTTCATTTTCTAAGGGATCTCACAATGAAAGGAGTTATTGATCTTATGTGTTATAGAAGTAAAAGCCAAGTTGTTAATGTTTTTACCAAGCCCCTCAAGTTCGTTGCATTTCATAAACTTAAAAGTTTGCTTAGTGTACTTTTCCTAAAGGATGTTTGATGAACTTTGATAATCTAAATATTTTTCGTTTAAGGAAAGGATTGTTGAGTTGTTTATTTATCTTTTATTTTCTTGTTGACCTACATTGGAGAATTATTATTAGTATTTTGTTTGTTGTAATTATATGTCCTATAATTTGGGTAATTAAGTAAAACTGGGATTAGTGGCACAATTAGTAACTAAATGTTAGTTTTATGCATTTTATTGTTTTTATGTTCAAAGGAGCACTTTAGTTTTGAGTGTGGTTGTAATCAATAGACTATTGATTCAATCCTTTCCTTGAAAAAATTATCTTTGTTTTCTTCTATTACTATTTTCTGCCAAAATCCTTTAAATATCTTTAGTTACATTTCATTCTAGAAATGGTAAAACAAACACACACTTAGTGGTACATGAAAAATCAAAAAGGAGAACGTGAAAAATTGGTGGAAATCAATCTTTGTTATTGATATACCATTTTGGTCAAATGGTATCTCAAATGAAATCACGAACAACAGAATGGGACATAGATCCTCTGTGTCCAATGATTAGGATTACCCACACAATATTGTATCACTGGAAATTGTTTATTGAATGACAATTCTATAATTAGCAAACAAGAGTAAAGTCCCATTATTTTAGCAACAAGTGAAGGCCAAACCTATCATACATTCACTCACATTATAAGTCCAAATAGCTAATATTCATCAATTAAAATAACATAATTTTTATTTTCATAATTGATATTAATAATTTAGAAATTTTTTCAATAATTAAACAATGTTAATACATGAAATTTCAACAATCTCCCACCTGGATAACATTAGTTTAATTATAGGAGATAAAAGATTATTATGGCAAAATTTCAATTATGTCCAAATAAATAACAGTTTATTAACAATGCAAAAAATTGCATTTAATAGAAATAAACATCATACATATCAATATTTTCACATCTCATACACAAGGTGGATAATAAAAGTCATAATTAAAAAAGATAAATATGCATTCTTAACAAAATGGTCCAAGTATCTTAGTGATGTCATAAGAGATATTGTAACAAAAGTGACATTATAAAAAAAAATATATCATGAGGACCAATAAACAAATGCACAATCTAAAACTCTCACTAATCCAAAACATCAAAATTTATTCTTTTTATGAAATTAAAAACAACAATAAATAAAGAGGGAGGATTTGAGTAGGAAAACAAGATTAGAAAGTAAATATAAATGAAAATAAAACAATTAAAAATCAATTGTAAGAAAAAACTAGCCTAAGGTATAATCTTAACTTTATTTTCTATGATCAATCATTGATTCAAAGATATGTATTTTCCTTTAAAGCAAATTGGTTCTAGTTATTAATAACATCTAATGGCTAATCTTTCCTTACATTCTTAATAACAAAGAGAAACTCGTTCATTACTTTCCTTACCAATAGACAACCCTAACCAAGCTCATTGGATTTAGACTATCAATAACATTAAGTCATGGAGAGATCCAATTCTAACCAACAAACACGTTCACTAGATTTATTTGAGTTAGGTTATATTTGTACACAACAAATGTCGTTATTTTATCACTAATTATTAAGACTAAATACTAATAGACAATTACGGATCCGCTGTCATAATTGATGTTATACTACCTTGTCAATTGGACAAGTGACCCTTATGCACAATTAATAAAATAATAATTTGGTCAAAAACACAATAGAAATATAAATGATTGAAAAAAGAAAGGAATAGAAGACATTTAGACTTCACAATCCTTGAAGAGCATAACCTTGATTAACATTAAGCAATAAGAAATTTTAGTTCCTTGTGAAAGCCACAAGAGCACAAAAATAAAAAGAAGATAGAAAAATAGAAAAATCTTAGTCATTACAACAAGGGCAATGATGAAAAAAGTCTCTCTTAATAGTTTCTAAACCCTTTTTTTATAAGCAAGGTTTGGAAATTGAGTCCAAAACCTAATGCAAATAAAAATAGTACTCAACAAGGCTCAAAGTAAAATAAAACATAAAAAGATTTCTAAGCAAGATCTATAAACATTATAAAACCTAAATTTAAATTTTTCTAATTAATTACTACTCCATAAGTGTTGTACACTCCATAAGAAAATGTAGTGATATTTGACTTTTTTTTCTTTCTTTCGCTTGATCCTAATCGGCCTTCATTTTATCTAAGAGTTGGAATTTCTTTTTCCTGCATAAAAATAAATAAAAAAACAATAATATGAACTAGCAAGATAAAAATAAAATGCAAACTATACTAAGAAAATAAACCCAATGCACTATGAATGAGTAGAAAAAAAATAAGAAACTATGACTAAATGAAGATGTATCGTGAAGTCATTAATTACTATCTCCATTCCTTTCTAATTAATGATTTTTTATAACTATTTTATTTCTTTTTATCTATTATTTTAAATTTTAAAACGTTATTAATTATTATTTTACAAATTACTATACACATTTATCTTGAAATTAAACAAAAAATGAAAATTAATAAACCAAAGAAATTAATAATAAAATAAACAAAGGATATAAAAAAATTAGATAATAGTGTTAATAAATATGGAAATATTAATTATATTTATTTTTTCTTAATATTGTAATCTTAAAGATTGGCAGTATAATATATTTATTAAATTTATTAAATATAATACTCTCTTTGAATTCAAATATAAGCAAAAAAAAATGTGAATGGTGAACCAAAATATAAGTAAATCTTAGCTAATTTTATCCTATTTAATGATATTATCTCCAAAATATCCTTCATTAAATTGAGATTCAATTTCTAATGACTCTTTTTTTTTTTTTTTCTTTATATCAAGTTCTAATGAAGGACAGCTTAGGAAAAGAGGTTTATTTTTTTAAAATGAATTTAGTAAAATTAAATTATGTTAACTAACTTTCTTAAAATTTTACTTACATTTGAGAATGGAGGGAATATATATTTATTAAGTGCTATATTAAATGATATATAATTTTGTATACTTAAATGCTATATTTATTAAATTTAATGAGTAACTAAATTAAATAATATAATTAATTACTACATCTATTAAATACAATATATTTATTAAATGTAATAAATATTTATGAATTACAGGGTTTTTCAAATGTGAGCATATCAAAGTGTTAATAAATATGGAAATATTAATTATATTTCTTATTTTTTTTATTATAATCTTAAACAATGCTTAAAATGATGGCAGTATAACATATTTATTAAATTTATTGAATATAATATATATTTATTAAGTGTCATATTAAATGATATATTCATTTTTATACTTAAATGCTATATTTATTAAATTTGATGTCTAAATAAATTAAATAATATAATTAATTACTACATATGTTAAATACAATTTTTTATTAAATTTATTAAATGTAATAAATATTTTTGAATTATAGGGTTTTTCATATATGAACATATCCAAGAAAAATTGACTAGAAAATAATAATTAAATGTTATATTTATTCAGTGCAATATATTTCTTAACCTCTTTATATATATACATACATATATATACACACACACACATTGAATTTAAGACTTTTCAAATTAATAAATTTTATTAAAAATAATAAATATATTAAAAAAATTCACAAAGTTAATAGAAATAAATAATTACACATAAATGATTTGTTTGGTATGGTGGAGAGAAACCGAGAGAGGAGAGAAAATTTTGAAAAGTAATATTATATCTTCCTAATACTTTACAAAAAAAATATTAAATAGAAAAATAAATACATTTAATGCCTTTAGAACATAAAAAACATTCAATGCTCATTATACAAAGTAAGTAGGAAAATTAGTAAGAAAATATTCTAAGAAGAATTAGAATTATTCAATTTTAAAATTTGATTTGAAAAAAGTGGAAAAAAAATTAATTTAATTTTTAGAAATTATTTTTTCTCACATTTCCTTCTACTTTCTTTCCAATCAAATAAAAAAAATATCATTATTCATATTTGGTTAAAATATACTTTTCATTCCTTATCTTTTTATTTAAATTCGTTTTGGTACTTTAATTTTCAAAGTTAAGTCAATGTTGTCATTCCAAAACAAGAACCATTTTTTATTTTAGGCACAATTTTAAACCATTTTTTGACCAATTCAATACTTAAGACTTGTCTCATTAGATTCACTTACATGAAAACTATGAAACCCAATTAATGTTTGAACCAAAAAGGTCATAAACATGGTAAAAATCATGTGAAAAGTGAGTCTCGCAAATAACCGAAAAACTGAAAAATCTAATATCAAATTCTTTTTTGAATACTCATGAGACTCACTTTTTATGTGATTTTCACCATGTTTTTGGCCTTTTTTGGTTCAAACATTAATTGAGTTTCATAGTTTTTATGTAGGTGAATCTAATGGGACAAGTCGTCTTCAATTAATCAAAAAAGATTTAAAATTGTGTTCCAAAATCGAAACATTGACTCAAATTTGAGAATTAAAAGACCAAAATAAATCTTTTAAAATATAAAGAATCAAAACAATTTTTAATTAAAAAATAAGGAATGAAAAGTATATTTTAACCTTCGTATTTTTCTTCATCTCGAAACATATCATAAATGAACACCACCCTAGCAAACATATCACCCTTTGTAATTTCTTTTTGCTATTTCTCTTTGCTTTTGTTATCTCCCATTACCCAAAAAATATAAATAAATAAATAATAATATATATATATATATATATATATATATATAATAAATGTAATAGTCTTTTTATTACACCAATACCAGGATTTTCTGCAGTTAAAAAGCAACTACAGAATGATACAGTCATAAGCCAATGGTTTAAATGATTTTTATCTAATATACTTATTAAATTTTTAATTATAAAATATAAAACTAAGGGTCCAGATTATGTGCAAGGAATCCATTTCTTTTGGGTGTGCCCGGACGCAAAGAAAAACAGAAATGGTCCCACATCTGATACAGAAATCTAAATAGGTACTTTTGATGGCAACAAGAAGAGTATCAGGTCGCTTACGTCGCATGTTTTGATGAATAACGGTTCATCAGAAACAGCAAGGGTGTCTCATGTATTAGATTTGCTTAATTAACTTCTAATTTTATTTAATTACATTAAATATTTAATAAATAAGTATATTTATTATTTTAATACACTTAATATTATATTTTTATTATTTTGACGTTATTCTCTCTTCTTTCTCTTTTTAAGTTTTTTTTTGCCTCTTATTATTCTAATTATTATTCTTGAATTATTTTTTAATATAATCTTATTTTTTGAAATTAATAAAAATTTAAAAATAGTAAAAAAATATAAAATTGTAACTATCTTAAATTATACTTTTATTTAAAATTTATATAACAATTATATAAAACATTTTTTATATAATTTTATATTTATTAACTATTTTAATAACTAATTTATTAAATACTTTTATTTTGATAAATTAATTATAAGCTTTCAATTTTTAACAAGTAATTTGTAAATTCTAAATTAATTCATAATTTTAAATTAACTTATTAGCTAGTTATATTAAAAGTTTAATTTTGATACATTGTAAGTACAATTGTTAAAATAGGATTGAACTGATTGGTCCAATCGAGTATTGATCACCATCTTGATTCCATCAACTCTCAAAATTAGTCTTACAACAAACCAATATAAAATTGGTTAAATCGATTCAAAATCGAACAAACCAAGTATATTATGATGTTTGATAGTTAAATTAATTATATTTATTTAAATTTGGTTTAATTATTAATTTGGTCCATTTATTTATTTATTTTATTCAATTAGGTTCATCTTTTATAAAAAGGTTCAATTATGTCCCATTATTTTCAAAAATGCTCTAATATTACCCTTTTCACCTAAAATGACGTCATTTTAGACAGAAAGGACAATATTGCAGCATTTTTTAAAATAATGGGATCTAATTAAATCTTTTAATAAAAGAATGACCTAATTAAATAAAATAAATTAATTAAGGGACAAAATTAATAATTAAACCTTTATATTTTTTTTATTTTGTTAGGATAAATCAATCCTGAAATTACACAAATAGTATAAAATGAAAAAATATTTACCCAATTAGTGTAAGTCAATAATCAAATTGTTGAATTCATAAGAAAAGTCGACATTTACATTGTCGACTTATTAATATCTGTTTTTCATCAACCAAGTTGACAACAACATGTTCGATTTATATAAATGTATTTTTTTAAAAAAAGATTTAGAAGTTGATAATGACATTATATATATATATATATATATATATATATATATATATATATATATATATATATATATGATATGACTTTTTTAGATGAGAATGATAATGACTAATTTCAATTGTTAAATTAAAATGAAAGGCCTAGATTAAAATACTTAAGAATTGAAATTTAAACTTCACGTAACCATCAAATTTATAAAAGATTCACCAAATAAAAATCAAATCTTTAAAAAATCTCAATTATGACATACTAAAATATCTCAATTATTATGTCACTTTTCTTTAAGATTGTTATTAACTTATCGCTATCACCACCATGACTATTGTTGCCGCCACTGTCATGACTGTCACCACCGTTGCTGTCACTGGTGACAGCAATGATCATGATAGTGGTGGTGACAGTGGTGGTGATGTGTTAACATCATGACCATTGTTGCCATCGCTATCACTATCGTCGGTTGTGGCAGTGGTAATGACGGTAATGGCTGCGACGATCATGGTAATGGTGGTGGTGGATGTGGCGATGGTCATGACGGCAGTGATGATGGCAGTGATGGTGGTGATAGTGATGGATTAACGAACACATTGAAGAAAAGTGACATAATACTTGAGATATTTTAAGATGTGATAATCAATATTTTTTAGAGATTTGATTTTTGTTTGATGAAACTTTTTGAGATTTGATAGTTACATAAGGTTTTAATTTGAATTTTTAAGTATTTTAATATAGGCTTTTCATTTTAGCTGCTATTCTTCAACAAGAGTGTTTTTAGCTGTCATTCTTCAATAGGATCGTTTTTAGGAATTTTTTAACCTCTTATCTCTTTCAATTTATCATTTTCAATATTTTTAGTTCTAAATTGAATTTCAATATTTTTTAAAAGAAAATATCAATAATTAAAAATTAACATTGTATATTGTATTATAATAATTATTTATTATAAATTTAAAATATCTTCCCTATATATTAAATGAGAATAACTATCTTAAACGAGAGTGTTTTTAGCTGTCATTCTTCAATAAGAGCATTTTTAGGAATTTTTTAACATCTTATCTCTTTCAATCTATCATTTCAATATTTGTAGTTTTATATTTAATTTCAATATTTTTTAAAAGAAAATATCAATAATTAAAATTTAACATTGTATATTGTATTATAATAATTATTTATTATAAATTAATAATATCCACCTTATATATTAAATGAGAATAATTATCTTGAACGAGAATATTTTTAGTTGTTATTTTTTAACAAGAGTGTTTTTAGCTATCATTTTTCAATGAGAGCAGTTTTAAGAATTTTTTAACCTCTTATCTCTTTCAATATATCATTTTCAATATTTTTAGTTATAAATTGAATTTAAATATTTTTTTAAAAGAAAATATCAATAATTAAAAATTAACGTTGTATATTGTATTATAATAATCATTTATTATAAATTTAAAATATAATTTATATGTTCAAAAATATTTATTTATTACAATTTTTAATTATAATATAATTAGAATATTTAAAAGTATTTATTTATTATAAATTTAAGTTATATAAAATAAATATTTATTCTGTGCAATGCACATATTAAAATATTAGTATATATATATATATATATATAAGTATTAAAAAGTTTAGAATCTCTGCTAAACTGTTTAAACATTTCATTTTGAAATTGAATTTGAAATTCTTTAGGAAGCATTTTTTTTTTGTGTAGTTTATTTATTTATTTATTTATTTTTGGTGTAGTCTTTAGGAAGCTTTTGAATATACTTTCAAAGTGCCAAAAAAAAAGTGCAAATAAAATCTTCATCACTTTCTATAAACGTAAAATATTAAAATATTTGCATTAATTAAATATTTTATTTTTTTTATTACTTAATCTAATTTGTTTAAACCTTATATTTTAATATATTCTGAATATTTAATTCAATAACCGAATTTTTTTATTCTGATTATTTAATTCATAACATTTTTATTTGCATTGTTATGTTAGCATCGTTATGATATTTAATATAATTTGTTTAAAAGTCAAAACTCATTAAATAACATAAATATTATTTCCTATTTTGCGACAATTATGAGGATTCTGTTGAATATTAAAAATGTGTTGAAAATGTAACTGCTGTATTGAAAATCAATAAAAAAATTAAATATGTTTTTAGTGCATGTAAAATGATTTTTTTTTTATTTTAGTTCTTGCAATTTTTTTTTTGGTTTTCATTTTAATCCCTATTATTATATGACACTGGTTAACTGTTTATGTATTTAACGAAAGGTCAAGTGATTATCTCAGGTGATACCTACTAGTGTATGTAATACCATTTTAGCATGTGACACTTTAAAAAAAAAATTTAGATCCCTAAAATAAATATTATCTATCTATCTTAAAATATATGTTAAGAACAAAAAATAGTAATTTCAAATTTTAGATGAATGAAAATCAAAGAAAAATATTTTACGAGGACCTAAGCCAAAATTTGCTGATTTATAAGGACAAAAAATAGTGATTTCAAATTTCAATGATGAAAAATAAAGGATTTTTTTTTTAGAAACTAAAATCAAAATTTGCTTATTTTATAAAGATTAAAAACATATTTAAGTCTTAATAATTTTTTTTGGGAGGGAAGGGATGAGAGAAAGAATAGTAATTTTTGTTTTTGGAAAAATGATATTTTAGGTATAATATTTTTGGTGTGGCTTAACTGTGTAGTGCGAGAGGCTCGCGTTTGTAAATAAAAATAAAAATACATACAGTTAAAATGCTTTTAACAAAAAGTAGAATTCAGTTATGAAATTAAATATTCAGAATAAATTAAAAAATTAAAACAAAAAGATATTTAATAAGTTTAATGTAGTATAAATTTTTTTACATTGTCAAACCAATAAACATACCAGTTATATAATATTGTATGATTCTTTATATTATTAGTATTTGAATTAAATTATTTTATTAAAGAAAGTCGAAAATGGACGGTAGCATAGAATCAAAACAGGAACTCGCACCCCCCGGACGGACCTGGACGCACCAGGCAGGCCACACAAAACACAGCTGAGAGGGAACTCAACTCGCATCGGTATCGGTTTGGGAATCATTTTCTCTTCCTCTTTTGTCTCTCTCTCTGTATCTACCTATCTATCTCTCGATCTACGTTACTTAATCCTTCACATATTATACCATATACTATAAATTTAATTCAAGTCTCTGTCGGCTTTGCTACTTCTCTCTTCTCTTCTCTGCTTTGCTTTCTTTTTTTCTTCTCAATCTCACAACAGAACCCCCCAACTCTCTCTCTCTCTTCCCTCTTGTTGATGGCGTCCCAAGCAAGCCTCCTCCTTCAGAAGCAGCTCAAAGGTGCCCTACCCTGCACCCTACCTCACCCAATCCCCCCTCTCTCTCTCTATATCGTCTATTTGATTTCTTCGCGTGGATTTTCCGCGGCCTTCTGATTGATCTTCCCTTTGTTGCAGATCTTTGCAAGAACCCCGTCGATGGCTTTTCCGCCGGTTTGGTCGACGAAACCAACATTTTTGAATGGAGCGTTACTATAATTGGACCTCCCGACACTCTTTAGTAAGCTCTGTTTAGCAAATACCCTTTTCTTTTTTTCACGCCATTTTATACGATTTTCAACTGTTTCGTGGGATTTCAGTTTCCCTTTGCTTGTGCTGTGATGATTTCTTTGGTTCTGTGTTCTGGGGTTTTGGGTTTCCCCCTAAAGATCACGTTTTTAATTATACTTATTGGAGGGGTGTTCAGAGTTTTCTTGGATTACTCGGGTTTTGTGATCCTTTTTCTTTTTGAACGGATGGGATTGTTTCTTTTTCTGCCCTAATCGTGGGGGAGTCCATCAAGGTGGTTCTTTTGTGAGCCCTTCTTATTGCTTTGTTTAATTCTCGATATTATACATCTTTTTATTGCGGCTTCTGCAAAAAGATGATACTTTACTGATTTGGGTTGTTCGTTGTTGGTTTCATTTGGTTGCACTTGATTGATTTTCCTAAGACGTAGGCTTTGCTTTTTTTCTTGTTTTAAAAAATGATCTGAGTCACTACCTTACTTTCCTTTCATTGGTTTGGCTTTATTAGTTATTATTTTATTTTGTTTCTATGATCTGTTATAGCTACTTGAGTTTTTACTGACCACTCGGCTTTCTTATTTGGTCAATTCTTTGAATTTCTTGCAGCGAGGGAGGATTTTTCAATGCCATTATGAGCTTTCCACCCAACTACCCAAATAGTCCGCCATCAGTGAAATTTACCTCAGAGATATGGCATCCCAATGGTTGGTTTTACTCATTTTTTGATCTTGCTTTGCTCAAAACACCAAGTTGGTTGATGTTGTTCAACTTGTAGCTTATCGTTTTACTCATTTTCGGTCTTTCTTTGATTAAAACACCAAAGTTGAATGATGCTGTACAATTTGCGGTGTATTGTTTTACTCATTTCGATCTTGCTTTGATTAAAACATGGAGTTGAATGATGTTGTTCAATTTTCAGTGTATCCCGATGGGCGAGTTTGCATATCAATTCTTCATCCTCCTGGTGACGACCCAAATGGTTATGAGCTTGCAAGTGAGCGCTGGACACCTGTTCATACAGTACGTAAAAACATAAAACCATAAATTTAGTTAATTAATTAATTTTAATAGTGAGAACTCTGCTCAATTGGTGACTCTGCTTTGATATTGCTGGCTAAATTAACTTAGTACTAGAAATGTGAGATTAGTATTGTTTAGTATCCATTCACATTCTTTTGTTTGATAATCAAGTTAAAATGTGTAAGTACCCAACGCAAACCATATGACACACTTGTTTACTAATTTTCCTCCTCTGGTTTGGCTGTATGCATATGCTTAATCTGAAGGCATTTTCATCAATGTTATAGAGCTGTAAGAGATATTTAAGAAGTAATAGAAGACTTAATTTTTTCAATCCTTTCATTCCATAAATGGATATAGCATATATTAATAAGTGCAATTCACTGTCCCTAGTGTTGGATATTAGTATAGTTTAACATTAGTAGCTCTAGCAGGTGCAATCTTGTTTGATAACAAAGCTCCAAAAATATAATTTGTGTCTGCAATTGTGCATGCATTTGGTAAGATATAATGTACATAGATGTGGCAGAAACTAACTGTATCATGGATTTATATAATAGACTTTATCTTGTGGTGGTTCCTCTGTTTGCTTCATACACAATCTTGAGTAGATCCTCTTGTGATGCTGTCTTGTACTGTCAGCATTGCATTAATAATAGTTCACATAGTCATAGTATAGTAGGATAGAGCTACTCCATACCATGCACTTTCAATGCGAAGGAAAATATTAGTCTACTACTAGGTATTAAAAGTCCAACTTTCTGAATGCTAACTTTCTCATCTCAGTCTCTGAATAAAGTTAGAAGACCGAAAGGCTCATGAGTGGTAGTGGTTTCAGTTCTTTTGACTTTTGAGTTTGTGATGGCTCATGGAAAGCCATAAAGGAAAAAGTCGTAAGTTTGAAGCATTAGCTTTCCAGTATAATTTATCAAATAGAAATAACTAATGTGCTTGTAAAGGTAACAAATATTTAACCTTAAAGCTAATTTGGAGTGTTAAAAATTTAAAGGTTAGTTTACCATAAATAATTTTGCTGAATGTTTTTGCAAAATGATATGCCACTTCTTGTCCACCACTAGTGGTTTGACATACTACTTGTAAAGCTATTTAAAACCTGCTTATGAATAAATATTATGTATGCATCTTGCAGGTAGAGAGTATAGTGTTAAGTATCATATCGATGCTTTCTAGTCCTAATGATGAATCTCCTGCAAATGTTGAAGCTGCGGTAAGTTTGACATTTTCTTATTTGATTTTATTTCTGCAACCTTTACCTCACTGCTAGCCTATGGTACTTATTTGCATCGTAGGGAAGAAAAGGTAAACTTACATTTGTCATGAGAAGCATGCAAAAGTCTAAGTAACCAACTGTGAAATGAATATTTTTGTTAATGTTGTTATCTTGTTATCTTATAGACTTAAAAACTTGGTGTAACAATAAAACAAACTTGTGTCCTTGGATTGATTTGATCCTGTATATTTTATAGTTATTTCAGTAGTTATTTTATTAAGATTAGATATTTGACATGTAGTGAAATTCTGACTTATTGTCCAAGGTACTTGAGCAGATAGTTAGTGGGTGTGAAGAGTGAGAGGCGGAATTGCAAATAATACAAACTTGTATAATACTTCTATTAATGGTTAGATAATTTCTGTTTTTAGTATGGATGAATTTCACAAGTGATTAAATACGGAGGAGAAATAATATTAATAGGATGGTATATTTAGGAAACGTGTTATGAGGGAAGTAGGCATTACTCTGATTTAAGCAAAACCCAGAACATTTATAATCGCAGTTATGAAGCACAGAAAAACAAAGAGAAGCACGAGAATGTTTCTTTTAGTAGTTTGTCAGCAGGCTTGGGAATGGGGCCAGTAGGGGTAGGTTTTTACTCAACCAAACTCTGTCCTGTCCTTCAAGCATGACATTCAAAACCCTACTTACCCCTCAAGTTTTAGGGTGGTGGGAACCTTCACCAGTCCCACAAGAAAATATTGAAACCTGCACCATATGGCCCCACCCTCCCTACCTCACATTTATGAATATTATGAATAAATTTTTCTGTTAGAATATTTTAAATAAATATACCAAATAATGAATCACAATCTTATAATTAATTCATCATTTTGTGAAATTTAATAGATATGTTTAAGATTAACTGTCATACTAATAAAAGATTAACTATGTTTTACAGAAAAATGCAGCTTAGTATAAATTAACGATGACTTCAGTTCAGTAGTAGCATAACTAGCATGACACTTATTTATAGGAGGGGTGTATGGCTGGAGGGGGGGTGGGGGGATTGATCCTACACCCACACAGCAGCACTTGCATAGACCTGCGGCACTATTTTGCCCTGTGCCAGACTGCCTTGTCCCGAGCTGGGTGAGCTTACTATTGTGAATGGTTTTATTCAACGTCGAACCCATTCAGATGACTTTCTTGATATATACCTTGTTTGACCAAAAATAAAAGCTAGGGTGTGCTATATATCTCATTAGTTAGCATTTGGAATTATCCTTGTCTGATGTTGCTGGGTTCTAAGGTGTAGGGGTAATTGGCTTTAGTAAGCTACTGTGGATGAGTTGATACTGCGTCTCTGTCTTGTTCTGTTACATTGGGGCAGGGTTCTTATTTCTTCCATAATTTGGATGTACCTTTTCACCAACTTAGGCATGCCTTATGCTGAGTTGGGTAGCCTGTAATTTTTTTATTTTGCGAACATTCTAGAAATACACATTGGTGTTCTTATAATATCTTTACTGATTAAAGTGCCACGTCTGGGACTATGAAGTGCTTCAATCTTGACAGTTTAAACATATTCTTCTGAAAGGTTTTCTTAGACCTTGTCCTGATCTTTATGTTTGCAGAAGGAGTGGAGAGAGAGGAGAGATGAGTTCAAGAAAAAGGTTAGCCGTTGTGTGCGGAAGTCACAAGAAATGTTGTGATTTATAGCTGGCGACTCATCCTGCTTTTGTGAACTGAAGGGTATACAACTTTTGATGTATGGATTAGTTCACCTGTTACTGTTGATCCGAGTAGACTGCATTGGAAGTTGATAGCTTGCTTCTTTCTTCAGTTCTGTGCTTTTTCTTCTCTACAGTACAGTGTGGTCATTTGTCTTGGAAAAACCAACTGTACTCTGAGTGCTTGGCCAGTGTTTGGTGGTTAGTTATTGGAAATTTAGTTTGTTCATTTGCATGACCTTATTGTTAAAATTTGAGATTAGGTTCCAAGTTTTGCCTTTTGCTGAATATTGTGATTGTAGTGGATCTTGCTTTCCGAATTTTGCCATTGCCTTGTGTTATATAGGCTTCTTTACCTGTATATTGCTGTTTTGCCCCTAGCATGTCATTACTTGGGTTACGCAGATGGTTTTGGTAGCAGAGATCAAAGATCGATCTGTCTTTCGCGTGGAGGCATCGCATCACTTGTGTTGTTGCCTCGGACTTCCAAATGCTAACTGCATGCATTGACACCTTCCTCAATAAGTGTAAATGAGTTAAGCTATTTAAGTTCAATTCATTAAATGTCTATTCAAACTTGTTTCTTTAATTAAATAAACAAACTCAAGCTCAAAATTTGGCACAATTATTTAAATAAATCAAGTCTAAACTTTATAAGTTTGACATTAATGGTATGTTTATTTAAATTGATGATTGTGGATTTTATTATCTTTTGCTACTTTTATATTTATTATAGAAATATGTAGAACTTTATTGAAAACAATAAATTATTTTTGAAGTTTTTTTTATAGTAGTCAATAAGCTATAAGTTTTTTATTTATTGGATTATGAAAATATATAAGTCTAGAATGTTTGAATTTCACAAGTCACATGTTAAGTACATATTTTTATTTGTAGATTATTATATAGTATTTAAATTTTTATTAAATGTTAAATTGATAAAGTTAAAAAATGTAAGATTTTTTCATAAAACAAAAATAATTAAGTTATAAATGAGTTAAACAAATTAAGCTGAAGTCTTATATTTTTTAAAAGCCAAGCTTAAGCTTTTAAATAAATTCATTTAAATAAATGAATCAAGTTTAAGCTACTAATTTTTTATATAAGTCAAACATAAATTTTAAGTGTTCAGTTTGATTCATTTACACCCTTATTCCTCAATAGGTGTGCAATATCAATTATATCAATACATTCAATTGTTCTTCTATTTTTTTTTTACATTTTTTTATCTTTTTTTATTACATTTCCTTGTTATTTTATTTTTATTTCTTTCTTCCTTTCACCTGTTTACACTCTTAAATGAAGTGTACACGCAACATTTTCCTATGTATGAAATGTGCTTATTTTTATGGCATCTATTAAATTGTAAATATTTTGTTGTGTTAAGAAATTGATATTGGTAACAAAATTACGACTTTTTACTAAATGAAAGTGTTCAAAATTGGAACTATAATTTCAAAATGCCAATGAACATCAACCGGGCGTGTTTTTTTCTTGCCTATGTTTGATTGACGCAGACGTTGAGCTTGTCTATATCGGAATCCTGCTGGATGCAAATCATCGTACTTTGAACGATCTATGGATTATGCCAGCCAGCAGTTTCATACGCAGCCTTGCCAATGTTGATTAGTTTCACTGGCGTGTCATCTGATTGGTAGGCTTCACACAATTCACACGGCTTCACAATTCACAATTCACTGTAACCCAACCTTCTGGTCCCACTCCCACTCCTCTACCTCAAGCACAGCTCCATTTTTCACCGCCCTCTCAGATATCACATTCAATCCAAGGTCATCAATCAATCATTACCCGACTAATTCTGAATTTAATGCGTAAATCGCTCTACATTTTTACAACTTGTAGGTTGTATCGACGTCAAAAGCAACCTCTCATTTTCAGAATTTTGAATTCCTCCAAACTCATCCTTGGTGTAGCGAGATAATAGAGGTGAACTTGTCAACGTGGTCATTGATGCATGCCGTGGACCTGGCAGCTCGCCTGCCACCTGGTATTACGCCAAAGTTCTTTCGAGGAGATTAATAAATATGACATACTACGGATACCAAAATATCTTCTGTGGCAAACTTTTACACTTGCATAATTTAATAATTAATGCGAAATTAATCAAACTGATTGTTGAATTGAAAGTTTATATTAAGTAGATAGAGTTTAAAAGATTTCATGCAAATAAAAAATTGATTGGTAATTAATCACACTATTTTATTTTGATGGATAACATACTATCTAAAATATAAGTAAATGCCAATTATTAGATAACATTCTCTCTATATGTAAATTAGAATAGTTATTTTGAATGAGAACGTTTCTAGGAGTTATTATTCAACAAAAAAGTTTTTAGAAGTTTTTTTTTAATGAGAGTATTTTTAAGAATTTTTTTAATATCTTATCTTTTTCAACCTATAGGCTGTCATTAAAGACAAATATAGATAGATAGATAGATTATGTTTGTGCATAATAAATTTTTATAAAAGTTATATTTCATCAATCCAATTCTAATAAAATAGATTAATTTTTATAAAATTTCTTCTTCTTGGTTTTACTTTATTTTAATGTATTACGCCCCAATTAATTTTTACTAGCCTAAATTGGGTTGGGTCATTCTGTTAGCCCAATTTATTTTATTATTTATTTTTTTATAATTGGCAAAATCACAAATGTTAAATTTAATGCTACATGTATTGTTAATGGCCATTTAAGGTTACTATTATATGTGCATTAAATTTTGTTTTTAATTTCTAGCACTTGTTTATTGTTATAATTGAATGAATTAATGTACTTTATTTTATTTCTATTATTGTGTATTGTGCTTCGCTATTTTATAGTAAAAATGACAACCTATATTTTTTTAGTTTATAGCGATTAAAAATATTTTATTAACTTGTTATATAAAAGTTAATTTGTCTTGATAATTTTTAATTTCTGATTTTTAAAAAGTGAGTGGCCAATGGGCCAGCATGTTTGCTTTGCAGTCTACTAATAGCTAGTAAAATTTTAGCCCAACATTAAATCGGCCCAGGCCAACCAAACTTGAAATTTCGTTAGCCTATAATGGACCAATCCAAATGGGCCGACTTGGCCCAAATTGACAACTCTAATTTAATGTTTGATTAATTTGTATATTTCATCATTTATTTTAATATTTTAGACTTAAAAAAAAAAACTAAAAACCAATCCAATCAAATGTCAGTTCAAAATGAAATGATTTAGATTGGATATAGTAAGATTTGGTTTTAAAATCAAATCAATTGGATGATCAAGGAACAAAATCAAGGTGATTGAATCAAATGATTTTTTTTCTCAAAACCGTTTTAATTCAATCTGTGAACACCCTTAATATAAAATATATTATAATTAAAATTGATGACAAATAAATATCTAGATATGTAAATTATATTTTAAATTTATAATAAACAATTTAAATTATGATATAAGGTCATTTTTATCAATGAATAAGTTCTTTTAAAAAACTAAAAATTTAAGTTAGAGATAAAAATAAAAGAGAATAAATTAAAAATAATAGACAATTAAAATATTTAAAAGAAAATTTATTTAACTGGTTGCAAAAATAGTTTGTAAACTAAAATTTATTTATAAGAAGGGTAAAAGTCTCAATATCCAATGGTGAATTATTTATAGTATAAGGGTGGATTTGACAACAATGTATTTAAAACTTGTCAAAATATCTTTAAAAAAAAACTTGAGTTAATTGGTGTTTATTTAAGAAAATCTGCATTTCTATTTTTGCTTGACGGTGTATAACTTTTTACAATGACAATATATAGCCATTAAGCTTAATTCATAGAGAAATTAGGCTATGTGCTGATGATGTAAAACAATTTTACACTATCATCTAATCACAAACCATCATATATGGTAAATTTGCTGACTTTTACAATAACTACTTTAAAAGTTGTAACAATAATATATTTTGATTGGTTGATAGTGTAATTTTTTTTACATTAATAGTACATAACCATTAAGTTCTAATTCATAAACAAAATTTGTCTTTTTATGGAATATATACTAATTAAATGGAAAATAAAAAAAGAAGTAAATATCTATCTTGTCATGATGGATGATGGAATCCATCATTAATTGCCTATTACTAATACAATTTGTTAACCTTAAACCCTAAAAAATTAATAAATATTTTTTCATTAAAAATTACAGTGAAAACACATTAGTAATATCAAGGGCTCTGATATTTCCACCCAATTTTTTGTTTTTTTCACCCATATTTTTTTTGTTATTTCCCCCCCCAAAAATACCTCTAACAAAAATGCATTTTCGTTGTACAATATAAACAACTGAAACACATTTCCGTTGTGTATGAAGGCTACACTCCTTCCAAATATATAGAAATACATTTCTATTGTGTTAATTTTTTTCAAAAAAAAATAATTAAAAAATAATTATGATATAAGTTATCATTTTTAATACTAATTGAATTAATTTGATATAAATTACCATTTTTAATTGAAATTAAATTAATTACAATACAATTTACTATTTTTAATAGTAATCAAATTAATTATGATACAAATTTTCTTTTTTAATTGAAATTGAATTAATTACGATAAGTTACCATTTTTAATAGTAATCGAAATAATTATCATACAAATTTCCTTTTTTAATAATAATCAAATTAATTATGATAAAATTCAAAAAAATATACGATACAAGTTACTATTTTTAATAATAATCAAATTTATTATAATATAAATTACCTTTTAATAGTAATTGAATTAATTATGATGTAATTTATGATACTATTAAAAAGAATAATTTGAATCATAATTAATTTAATTACTATTAAAAATAGTAAATTATATCATAATTAATTTAATTTCAATTAAAAGGGTAATTTATAGGATACTTGATTTAATATTAAAAGGTAACTTATATTGTGTTAATTTTTTTTTTTAAAGTTAACACAACAGAATTATATTTCGGTTGATAAAGTTGGGGTGTAAAGAAGAGAAAAAGAGAAAATAAAAAGAGAGTGGAGACAAAATAGATATTCTATACATTTTATTGTAAAAGTTGGGGGTAAATAAAGAAAGAAAGAAAAAAAGGTGGGAATAGCTGAACCCGAAGCATGACGCACCGAAGCTGCTGAGCCTGAGGCCCAATACCCCATGTTAACCCACTCCCGGTGGACAGCGTAATTGAAAAAAAAAAAAAAAACCCGGTTGAGTGCGATGTAATGGTACAATCAGATTTCCTCCATTTCAAAACCAGTGATCTTTCGCCGGTTCATTGACTTTCGGCGACGAAGGAAGATTGATCCATCAGGGATGCGCTGAACTTGCGAACTGTTGCAATCCTATTTCAGGTCAAGTTTTGCAACTAATTTCATACTACGTTGCCTGTTAAATTTATTCGTATAAATTAACTGGACTTTGTCCCGTGGAGTTTGATAATTGTTTGGGAAAGTGCTGGATATATATTCAAACCACTTTGTTCCGAATTTTACTTTCAATATTGTTTATATTTCATAAGAAATTGGCATCATTGTGGCCTTTTAACAGAACAGCTGAAGGTTTGTGCAAGGTTCTCTGTTTCCTGCATGAGTGCGTGACATTTTAAGTTCAAAAGATGGTTCGTATCTGCCTCAAGATTTGCACGGCTCGCTTTGGAGTGTTTATGTATTGTGTTTCAGATTTTTAAAAACTAACCACTATCTACGCACTGTGGTTTAATAAAACCGTGTATTAATTTATTGTTCGCTTAAACTTTCTCTTGTGCTCTTCGATGTCTTGTTTAGTGATGAGGATAAGTAGAATGGTCTAGTATAATAGGATGGTTTGCTTTACACTTGAACAACGTATGAATATAAAGAAGCATGTTTCATGGATGAGGGTACTGTGGTTGGTTTATGATATTTTCTCTTTGGATCAACGTATTAACTTTTTGGAAGATGCTGTACTTGTTGTACATATTGTACTCTCTGACTAAATAGAAGTCACATTTCTGCTTCACATACACCCGGCATGTGTTTGGATTTGCTTAAATTTTAGGAAGCAATTGTTCTTTTTAAAAAGCCTTTCTCCTCAAGATTTTGATTATAAGCTACTTTGAACACAAAAATAAGCTTAATATAAACACCACCTGTTGTCGTGTTTAAATATTTGCTGTTTTTAAGATTTTCTCTCCTTGTTTGCCGGTGGTTATTAATGTTCAAGTTGTTATCTGGTTACTTCCACAGCTGAGATGTGGGCTTCAGAAATGGTATATTTAGATTAGATTAATCCGTGACATATATAGAAGACATTTTCATTTGATATTGATTTTTGTATTTGAAAGATACTTTTGTTGTATCAGAGAAACTTGACTGCCATCAGTTTACATGGGCGTCATGGTGGATTATTCTGATTTGAGCAAGATCCCTGAACCAGGCAGTGTCATGACTGAGAATAAAGCTTACAAAAATCGGCTAATTGCATCTCATCCTAAAAGTTTTGTACGGATAAACTATGGACATCTCATTTCGCTGGTCCATGGCCGCTTTGGAAGTAGTGCTATGGGTCGTATCACATTTTTTTTACTTAAAGTTGCTGCGTTAGAGATCATCAGGAGGTTCTCCAAGAGCAGATGCCCATGTGTATGGCGAGGCCTTCAGGCTCTACAAATCGTATGTTATCCACCTTTTAAATGGATTCAGAGGTGGGCACCCTTCAAGGGTTTGGTTGAAAGCATGCAGGTTTGTTATATAAATTTGTGAACTTATAATCAAAAATATATTTGAATAACATTTTAATGGAGAAAGCACACAATATTTCTTGTATATCATTTTCAATTACAGTCAGTTCGGTATCACCATTGAAAAATTTAAGAATGAATTTTTCATATCGATCTAATATATCAATTTTTCTCCCCTATATCTCTGGATGTATATACCAAACTGACCTGAAAAATGAGTTATTTGAGAGAATCATTGTGAAGTTTTAGAAATTGCCTCGTGTTTTTACCAAAAAAAGAAAGGAAATCAGCTATCTCATGTATCTTTGCGCATCAAGGAGATATATCATAGAGCTATGTTAATCACAATCTCTTGCACTGCGCTTTTCACTTTTCTTTCATGGGAAGAATGGAGAGAGTGAAAAGGGAAAGGTCAATATCTCTCTCCCTTTTTCCCATTTACTGAAGAAGTGAAGGAAGATATTGAAGATTTTGATGTATGAATAGTATTGATGAATATTATATGATACTTCCCTTGCCCCCTTTTACCAGTTTGGTTGAGGATCAAATTGATTGAAGACTTCTCTCACTGATGTTTGTGTTAAGTCCTTTATGTTTTCTAAATATACCAAGTTTAGCTATATTCACGAGAGCAGATAGCTAATAAGTCCCTCTGCTGTCAGGTCCTATCAAGACCATTGCTAGCCCTTTCAGTTGCAACGTTGTTTTCTGATCAATCAAGATGTAGTGATGGAAAGTCCGATTGTAATACTGATTCACAAGATGCAGTAGCATACTCAGAACTAACTCCTTTACAGGTTGATTTGAATACAAGGTATATGAACGCTCTGATTCTTCATGCTAATGTTTATTGTGTGTTTATTTAATTCCTACTCTTTAATTCATAACTACACAGTTTCCTTTATGAGCTTTAATAGCAACATAACATTACTTTTTCAACCTCAGAAAAGTAGAAAATGTAAACTACATTTATGCAGTTTGCAGGATTTTAGAGTCTGTATATAAAATTCCTTTTGATTTCTTTAGTGTTTGGAAATCTTGTTTCAACCTGAGTGATTTACCCAGTTCATTGCACTGTAAATCCTGTGATTTCTTTTGTATTCAGTAAAAATATCAAGCTCAAGTTAAAGATTTGGATTTTTATCTTCATAACTAGGGTTACCACTTGCTAGAGATCTCGTGTTTCTCCAAAAGTAATGTAGAATATTGATATTTGTTGGGCCAAGAATGTGAACAACCAAGTCCAAATCAACCTTGGTCTTTCCATATATCATATATGTATATGTGATACATATAAATCCCAAAATTAATTGTGCATTTATGACTGAATCTTCTGGCGAATAAAGTGCTGCTGGATTCTCCTTCAGGAAAACTTGAGATTAATTGTGGGGTTTTACTATCTTGATTTTTTAGCTCTACTTTCAAGCTTACATTTTTCTTGCATTTTGCAGCCAGTGTTTGACAGATCCTAAAATTTTAGAATCTGAGAAGTGGTTGACTCAACTCAATCAAGAGCTTGAAAATCAAGGGCTTAGTTTACCAGAAAGGTGTTTTATGGTTCCCTTGCATTCACGATATAGAATCCTAAACATGACGTGATGCTCCCAAATTGTGCCATTCCAAAATAATATCATGACGCTACACTCCCAAATTTTCTGTTTCAAACTAGGCTACTTGATATTCATTTAGTCAAGTTATCTTGTGATGTATATTGATGGTGTAGACTTACCACTTTTTTCTGTTAAGAGAAATGAAAAACACAACATTAATAATTTATTGAAAATTGCATTTTGTCTCTTATCATGGAGTTGGATTTGCTGAGATTGTTTGAGTAAAATTTGAATTTATCACATCACCTACTTCCCAATTCTGAAGTCATGTAACAGTATAGTATTTGACTCCCAGATAACCCAACTATACATAATTGATTAGTATCTTTATGCCAATTTTTTCTTGTAAAAATCCTAAACTATGTGACTCAAAATTTCATGAAAATGATTCTACCAATAACCCTCCTGATCTCTTCCAATTCACAACCTTTGTTTTCAAAAAAAAGATCTAACTTATGTTTAACCTATAAGATAGACAGCTAGACACACATATATTCGTATTTGTTTGTATGAAAAACTTTTTGAAACACCAAGCAACGCTTGTGACTTTATATTGTGCATTTGGAGTCAGGTTCTAAAATCAGGGTCAGGAATTGCCTTTTCAGTTAGCAATAGCATATTTACTAGTATATTCCTTGGTTTCTCCTTTTGCACCAGACCGTGATTTAGTAGGTGTTTTATGCAGAATCAATGATGACGAGCTTCACAGATTTTATGCAGCTTCTAATAATGATTTTTCACGCTTTCTTACCTCAATCAAGAAGACCATACGATGGCGAGAGACTTACAGAATTCTTTCAGAAGAAGAGCTGAAAATGTGGTCAAAATTGGTGTTCTGGCACGGGTCTGATGTGAGGCACAGACCTTGCCTAATTGTAAGGCTTGGGTTAGCCTACAATACGTTGACATCCGAAGATAGACCTCGATTTGGTCAGGCAATCAGTAAGTTATTCTTTTGTGAATGCACTATTTTTTTTTTCTTGTCATTTTCCCTACATGTTTGCTTATTACCAAATAAAAATTACCAGCTTTTACTTTATTTGTGAGTTGAGACATTTTCTTTTTCTCTCCCTTTCATTTCTTACTCCCTCAGTCCCTCTCTCTACAGAGCATCAGTCAGTTTTGTTTTCTTGACGTATTACTTTTTATTCTATAGTTTTATGACATTTGATGATCATTATTTCAGTATCACAGGTAGAATATGGAGTCTTGCACTTGGTTGATGCAGACAACCCTCAAATTACAGTGTTGGTGGATTGTGAAGGGTTGTCTCCAGAGAGAATTCCCATGCAAATAATAAGATCTTGTTCTTCCCTTCTGCAAGACCACTTTCCTAATCGTCTTGGTTGTATGTTTGTCATACGACTGCCAGCCGTTGTTCATGTTATTGCGCAGACTTTTATTCAGGTAAGTTCTCCTTTCAGCTTATTCAGCGTAAAATGACTAAGAAAGTAGCAAGAGAAGGTGCATCGAGTTGGTGATCATGAAAAATGTAGGGGTATGAAACAAATTGTTTGATTAAATGCATTTTAATTTATCAGTGGAACACAACAACCTAGATAATAATAGCCAAAGCAGTAGATCTATAACGTAAAATGAGTTTTACTAAACAAACTAATTTGTGCATCTGAGTCAGGATTTGAAGCCTGCTACTAGAAACAAGTTGAAAATAGAAGGGGAAATGCATCAGAAAGTTCTTTCTGACTATCTGCCAATACTGCCTTCATTTCTCGGAGGCTGCTGCACTTGCATGAAATGCTCTAACATTGGCAAGTGGGATATGCTGCAACCTTATGCAACAGGGACCAGCGGGAGAGACGGGGTGGTGGATACCAGTGACAGTGACAGTGACAATGAGGATTCTCCAACATTGCATCCTTCCGATGAATTAGAAGGCGGCTTATATGGCAATTATGACCAGTTGTTGAGAACTGCTATCGTAGGTATTCTCATATTTTGGGTTTTTATAGCTCTTGGTGTTGTAGTATTTGATCCCAGTAATGATCATTTGCCCTCATAATCACATGCCAAATTAGTTTGTATCCCTTGATGAGTAAATCTTTCCAGGGGGCGGCATAATCCAATTCCAAACAGTAACAGCATACTGTTGCAGATTCTACAGATAAAAAATATCTAGTTATCGCTTGCACTATAATTTATCTTTTTAATTTTATAAATTTTCTTGTAGCAAATAGATCACGTTAAATATCAGTTATTGCTTAATCCTCTACGTTGAAATTAGCATCAAGAAAACGGTTTAGAAAATCTTGGTTGAGATGTTCATGTTATTTATATTTGGGCTTATAAAAATGGTTTATGACATATTTGTAAATTTGTTTTTGTTTATTTTAGTAAGCTTATAGTTAAATTTATAAATAGAGAAAATAAGTTATGTACTGACAATATAAAATAATTTTATATTGTTATTCAATCACAAATCATCATATAGGGTAAGTTGACTTTTATAATAATTTTTTAAAAGTTATATCAACAGTAATTTGTGATTGGTTGACAATATAAAAGTGTATACACTGATAATGCATAGCTTTTAAACTCTTATAAATAAGTTCTTACATGATAAAAGTTTATAAATAAGTATTTAATTACGTAATTTACTCAACATACATGCTCTAAATCTGTCCGTTTAACTATATGGAGATGCTATTACACATTCAATAATATTTCTAAAATCAATATTCGAACTACGGTAGTAGTAATTTTTTTTAAGGGATGAGAAATATGTCGCAAATATCGCATTCTTTATAGCTTAGCGAGCCTCATTAAGTGTTAATAAAATCAGCGTGGCAAAATATTTATGTAGACTAATAGAAGTATACCTTTTAATTAGAGCTAGGCATATGGGTTGCAGTCTGCTGGCCCCTTTAGCCTGCAGCTCGTGCAGGCCTGAGCCCGATTTTAATCAGTCCATATAAATGTGGGCTTATATGGGTTGAGCTGTATAATCTGCACGTTAAACAAGTTTGGTTTGTGAATTTGTTGATTAACCTGATTAACTCACCTAATCTTTTAAAATAAAATAATTATTTATTTATTAAAATTTGAAAAGTAAAAGTCTTAACGTAAATATTTATTTACCATTTTTTACAGCCTTTTTCTTAATTTGACAAATTATGAATTACTTATATTATTTTTATACATAACTTTGGCATCTTATTAATGTGACATATGAAATCAATTAAAATGACCTTTTATTACTTGCTATCTTATTAAAACTATGATATATTACGTGACCTTCTATTTTCTACTAACGACGAGTGAATCATCAATTTAATCTCTGAAATTGTAATAGTCCATCAAATTGGTCTTTAAAATTAATAAAATGCTAAAATGGTGCCTGAAATCATACATTGTCAGTCAATTTAATCTCTAAAATTATAATAGTCAATCAAATTAGTCCCTCGAATAAATTAAATGGCAAAATGATCCTTGAAATTGTAAATTATTAATCAATTTAGTTTCTAAAATTGTAATGGTCGATTAAATTGATCCCTAAAATTAAGAAAAAAACTTAATTACACCTTTTATCTCCTAAGTTTTAAAATTTTGCAAATTTTGTCCCTAAAGTTTTTTTCATGCATTTTAACCTTAAACTTATATAATTTTACAAATTTTGTCCTAATATTAAAAAATTCATGCATTTTTTCCCTAAAGTGTAATTAAGCCTTTAGAACATAGTAAAAGTGTTAAAAGTAAGATTTGAACCCTCGACCCCTTCCTTCTCCACAACTACAAAGCTACTAAATCATTTAGCTTGTTTAGCTTATATATAAAAAATATATTATATATACTATTTCTACCTTTGTTAATTACACTTTTGGTTTTTTAACTATATGTTTAAATTTATTGTATAAGAAATATTAAATTAAGATGATAAATTTATTTATTAAAATTTATAAATTATACAAATTTATTTATTAAATTATATAAAATTATTTATTAGTTAAATTATACAATAACTTGTAAATTTATTTATTAAATATTTTTATTTCTAAATAATAACTACCCTACAAATAAAAGGGTGGAATATGTATTAATAATTTTTAGATAATAAATAATTTTATATAATTGAATAAATAAATTTGTATAATTAAAATAAAAAAAATAATAAATAAATTTATCATCTTAACTTTCAATATTTTTTATACAAATATAAACATATACTTAGAAAATCAAAAGTGTAATTAACAAATGCAATAATGATATATATAATATATTTTTAATATGTAAACAAAACAAGTCAAATGACTTAGTGGCTTTGTTGGTAGAGGAGAAAGAGGAGGTTAAGGGTTCAAGTGCTACCTTCAATATTTTTATCATTTTCACATCATGAATAGTCAATTAACGTTAGGATAAAATTTGCGAAATTATGTAAGTTTAGAGTCAAATGTGCAAGAAAAAACATTAGGGACATAATTCGTAAAATTTTGAAAGTTAAAGGACAAAAAGTGCAATTTTTTTTTAATTTTAGGGACTAATTTGATTAACCATTATAATATCAAGGACTATTTTGTGAATTTATTAATTTCAAGGACTAATTTGACCGTTCATTACAATTTCAAGGATTAAATTGATTGATAATGTATAATTTTAGGGACTATTTTACCAATTTATTAATTTTAGGAACCAATGTGATCGACCATTATAATTTCAGAGACTAAATTGACAATTCACTCTACTAACAACACAATATCTAGTATTTTCTTTTCTTGCATCTACTTTTTAATTTTCACAAAGAAAAAAAGTTGCTAAAAAAATGTATAAAATGGTTGAGAGCTTTTAATAACGTTTTAATAATGTTAATTGTTAGGTGTGTGTATGTGTGTGTATATATATATACACATATACATATAAACACACACACACACACACACACACACACACACACACATATATATATATATATATAAATTTTTTAGTATTTTTTATAATTTTTTTTTCATATTCTTTTAGACTAATGGGTTAGCCTGCCAACCTACGGGCCAATTGCAAGTTAATGTAGGCTAAAAATTATCTTGACTCATTTATTTTGCAGACCAGCCCAGCTCATCCCATTTACTTGTTGGTCTATGCGAACCGAGCCTGTGTGGACCGAACTGACTTGTATATACCCAACTCCACCTACAATCTTTAAAAGGCATTAGGAGGTTACAAAATAATCATATCAATATTAATGATATTCTCGATTAGGAATATGGAAAACACTTTAAAAGGTTCACATATGATGGATAAATTAACCCAACTACACAATACCAACCAAATAGGTCAAAGGTGTTATTTGGATAAATTTTTCAAAATAAACACTTATAGGAGATAAAAATAAGAAGGTAAAATAAATTAAGTCTCTTCTAAAAGTTTAAATTAACTCATACACAACTTAAAATCAATTCTTGGAGAAATTAAATGAGATAATTTTTATAAATTAGCTTATACATAAATTAATTTTATTACGAGAAAAGCTAATTTATTTTGTCCTTTTTTTTTTCTACAAGTACTTATTGAAAAATTTATCTAAACATGATGAAAATTAAATTTTAAGACATTCTTGATTTGTGTATATATCATGTGTTCTTGTGTGTATCAAGTATTCATTATCCTGTTTTATTTGTATGATATTTTCTTCACCACTTTTGTTGACTGGAACAATGGGCTTCATTTCATAAAACATGCCTCGAGAAGTCAAATTAGACGTTGTAGAATCCTATACAAACTGGCTGCATAACACTAGGCTTTATTCAAGTTGTTTTCCGCTCCATGTTAACTATCAAATTTAAATTCAAAACAGTTGAGGTGGCATCCTGTAGGGTGCAGTATTCTTTCAATTTGTATGAGTATATACAGAAATTATTTCTTCTTATTCTTAATATATTGGAGGAAGTAGTAGTAGCATTGTAGCAGATACGAATATAGCTACATCTAAAACATGTGTAACGTATGTGGCAAGAAAAGAAAAGTGTAAATGTCATGAATTTGTTCTCATAAACACCACAGATGAAATAAATATCAAGTTAAGTCCCATTTTGTTGCATGGTAAATTAAACTCCATTATTAGTTTCGTCCTATTCCCCCCACTTTTCCCTGGATCCTGATCTCACTTCTTTATGTGATTTCAGATTCTCAGGAACCACCAGCAGCTGCAGCAGTGCAAAGCCTAAAGACCAGGAGTTCATTAAAAAACCAATAGAAAATAAATTTAATTAGGAGTGAAGACTCTGAAAAGTACGCCACTGAAGTTAGAGAGAACTACTAGTATTTTATAACGTATATATAGACAAAGTTGCACTACTTTCTTACATAGGATTCCACTAACACGTGTATATGATAATTGATGGGCTGCATCCTAGTTTTCAAGAAAACCTTTCTTGACCTAAATAAATTGTCGCACCGTCATCCACCCCAATAAAGATTGTGCGTGGGTCCTCAAGACTTTCTCCGCAGGTGCACTGTTTAGACTTTATTAGAAGAGATAAAGAGACATTCATACTTATTTCATGTCCTTTTCTCTCTCGAGCTGAACGGTGTGCAAAATATGTGTCCTCTTCTACTTACTTTTTTTAAGGGTTAATCCTATTAAACAGAATAATCGCTCTTTGTTTATATATTAATGCTTGCTTTGGTTGCATTTGCATGTACATAGACAAACTCGTTGTATTTTATTTTCCTTTGCTTCTTTGGTTAAATATCCACTGATGGCTCGTTCGTTTCCTTCACGAGTACAATTCGTTGGCATGCACTGTTGAAAATGTGGATGATGTTAATATATCTATTAATCATATAAATCTTCACGGAAGACATGTCGCTTTACCATGTACACAAATAGTAGCACATACAGTAGGTTTATAAAAGCATAATAACTCATGTTACAACTATTCATTTGCTTATATATGTGCAGGATTCTCAAAGGAAGTGGACACATAGTGGATGGTGAAAAGTAGTTAGCTACACTCACATAGACCTAGCTAGCAGCTGATTCGTAACTTTTGCTAGTAAAAATTCATGGAGGAAAGGGAGAAAAGTAGACACATAATAGGGCTAAAACTGTACAATTATAAAGAGGAGATAAATTTATCTTCTTTCTACCTTTTTTTTTCTTCTATTTTTTCAGTGTAATCAAGAGGGCTACCTACCTCTGTTGTAAGGAGCTACACTCCACATTCTTTTATGTATTAAAATTTTGCCTTAATGTAATAATTAATAAATATTTTGTAATTAATATATTGATATTTTCTAGCGCCCCCTTCCTTTCAGAAAAAAAATATATTGATATTTAACTTAATGTAGTGATACATTTTCTTATGAGTTTAATGGTCATGCACTGTCAGTGTAAAAAATTTTATACTGTCATCTAATTAGAAATCATTATTAATATGATTTTTAAAGTATTTATTATAAAAGTCAACAAACTTATAATATATAGTAGTTTGTGATTAGATGACAGTGTAAAATTACTTTACACTGTCAGTACATGACCATTAAACTCTTTTCTTATTATATAAGATGTATTTTATATGTATGCCTATCAAGTTAAAATTTTAAAATTTAATGTATTTCCAATTAATTTTTTCTAGATAAGAAAATAGCGATTGTATTAGTGATTATTTTAAAAAAATTGAATAAAATCGACCACTAAATTAAAATCAATTCCTAAATCAATCACTAAAATCAATTACTAAATGTGGTTTAAATTGATCACTACAATTAGTCCCTAAATTAATTACTACATATTAGCACTAGTGATCTAGTAATTGTTTTGAATCGATAGCTAATTAGGTCATTACTTGATCTAGATTGATTTGTTACTTTAGTGACCAATTTTTTGTTTTTTGTCTCTAAAGGTACTTTTTCTTATATAATTAGAGACTAATTTTTTGATCAACATTAAATAAAAAATATAGTTAATTATTTGCAACCGATTTTTCGATCACTTTACTTAGCCGTAGATATTTTGTTTGGTAAATTAGAGTTCAGTGACTGAAAAATTGGTCGTTATACTTAGCAATAGATTTTTCAGTTCCAAAGCTAAGTTAATTTTTAAATATTGAAATTTCAGTTGTTATATAATTATTTTAATTTTAATTAATTATTTGGAACTTAATATTTCAATCTCTAAATCTAAATTTAGCAACTAATTTCTCAACAGAACTGTTATTTAGGACGAAAAAAGTTTGCATGAAATGTACAAATTGATACATAGCTTGTTATCTTTTTAAAAAAAAATAAATATATAAATATATATAGCATGATTTTTGGACGGAAAACACAAATTTGTGTTGTTTGGACAAAATCAGTTTCATACTATTTAGTATTTTCCGTTTTTCAATTGATAAATTGAGTTAGTTTTTAAATATCAAAATTTTGACACTATATATTAAATTTATTA
The DNA here is from genome assembly GCA_004329165.1 of Spatholobus suberectus. Taxonomy (NCBI): domain Eukaryota; kingdom Viridiplantae; phylum Streptophyta; class Magnoliopsida; order Fabales; family Fabaceae; genus Spatholobus; species Spatholobus suberectus. Next base: position 7,496,906 of record CM014736.1, read on the forward strand.
TTTTAATGAATTATTTGGTAACTGATATTTTAGTCGCTAAATTAGAATTTAACAACTAATTTTTTAGTTGCTAAATTAAGTCAGTGTTTAGAGACTGAAATTTGTCATTATATATTAATTTTTTTTATTTTTAATTGTAATGAATTACTTGGCGACTGATGTTTTGATTACAAAGAGACACTCTTACTTATTTCATGATCATTCTTTCTCTCTTGAGTTGAATGTGCAAAACGTGTATCCTCTTCCACTTATTTTTTTAAGGGTTAATCTTGTTGATCAGGATAATCTCTATTTATTATATATATCATTCTAGCTTGGGTTGCTTTTGCATGATAGATCACAGCTATTGAATTTTATTTTCTTCTGATTTGGTTAGATATTCCACTGATGGATTTCGTTAATTTCATCACAACTCACGAGTACGATTCGTTGGCATGCACCGTTGAAAATGTGGATGATGTTTATGCATCTATATATTGATCATATAAATCTTCATTGGAGGCACGTCGCTCTTTACTATATACAAACAATAAACCAACATACCAATAGGCTTATAAAAGGATAATAACTCATACTACAACTATTTTATCGATAGAAGACACATAGTGCATGGTGACAAAGCAGTTAGCTACACCTGCATAGACGTTACTATATTTGATTTTTAACTTTTACTAGCTAGTAAAAATTCATGAGAGGGGGGTGGCGAAAAGGAATGGGTTGTGCTTTATTTACTCTGATGTGGGGCTAAAATTGTACGATTTAATAGAGAGGAGGCAATTTTATTTTCCTTCCATACTTCTTTTTTATGTTTCAGTGTAATCAAGAGGGCTACATCTTTTGTAAGGAGTTACACTCCACATTTTCTCTTCAAGTGTTATAAGTTTTACTTTGATGTAATAACTAACAAATCTTTTATAATTAATATATTAATATTTTACCTTAATGTATTGATATATAGAATATATTTGATGTATATGCCCATTAGGTTAAAATTCTAGAAATTTAATATATTTTAAATTTATTTTTCCCAGACTATAAATAGTGACAGAATTTGTGACTGATTATATATATATATATATATATATATATAAATCAATAAAATCAGCCACTAAAATAATCATTAAAAGTGGTAATTAAATCAGTCACCAAATTAAAATTAATCAGTAAATCGTTTACTAAAATTAATCACTAAAATTGGTTATTGAAGAATTGGTTATTAAATTGGTTGCTACATATTAACAACCAATGGTTTAACAATTATTTGAAATCGCTCTTTAAATTGTGAATGTCTAGTAATGTGAAAAATATCCAAATTGGTAACTAGGAGTGATATTTTATGCGTTCCTTCCGATGTAAACCAGATACTGAAACTCCAGCTAACAAAAGCACATCTCCTATACACTTTATCGTGATATTAAACTGTTCGAGAAATGACTTAATATATAATAATTAAGGGGGCAGCAGCTCTGCTTTGACGAACTTATAGGACTATTTCATTTGATAAGTGCCCTGTCGTTCCCCACTTAACCCTTCCTTGTCCTACAGGGAAACGTTTCAGTAAAATACTCAAACGGAAGTAATGTTGAGTGGAGATCTACGAAAATCCCACTTTTACTTGCATAGTGCATGGTCGATTCCTTTGTTGCCCAGAAGAATGTATGGTTCTGAGTTTCTGTAGCGTTAAACCCAATGCCACTAAGAACGCATACAAGCATACGCTGATGACGTTTGTGAATTTTTTTTAATTTTTTATTTTAATAGGGACATGAATATAGACTATTTGAGGCGTTACTGAATGCTGGTTCAACTGATAAAATTGAACAAACATGAATAAAAGATACCAGCTGGTTCATGTTTTTGGAATGATGTAACTTTTTCTACTCAAGTATTATATTTTATAATATTGATTATTTATTACTGTAAGATTAATACACAGGTAGTCAGAAAAGAATGGTGATCTGCATTAATGCGAATTTAATTTGTCTGTAATTTCAGAGTAAAAAAGGTTGCAATATACTAGTGCTTTTAAGTTTTTAATTATAGTTTTAAGTTTCTAAGATACTAAATGTTTTACTTTTGATGTGTTTAGAATAAATAGTTTAATTAAATAATTATTCATTTTAAAAATAAATAATTATTCAATAAATTCATATTAAACAAAAATTATTCATAAGTCTAATTTTGAAACTTATTAAAACAAGTTATAATAAAAATATTATTTTGATAAACTTTTTATAAAATTTACTGAAATAAAAAAAAAGAAACTTATAAAAACGTTATAAATTACTTTCACAAGTTCAAAGAAGTCGTTCCCAAACGTTCCCTGATTAAGAAATAATTTTTTATTTTTTAATAGGTACTTTTAAGTTTTAACTATATATAATAATGTAAATAAGCTGAGTTAAATCAAACGTAAAAATTCTACTTGTGAAAGAAAAATATGATTCTTCTTGAAATTAAATTTGAATAAGTTAGACTTAACTAATTTAAAGATATATGAAGTTTGAACTCAACTTATTTAATTCATTTATAATTTAATTTTTTCCTATTTATCAAACCTCTATTTGAAATTTTGTTAAGTTTATTAATTTATTACGTAATAATATTCTTATGCTAAAATATAACATAAAAAGAGTAAAATAATTTTTGAATATAAAAGTTGAGCAATGAGGATGTTTTAGAAAATATAGTGATCTAACTATACCAATTTTTTCATATAAAATTAATATTTTTTTATCAATTATATACACCTTCACACTCAATTGAAATATTCATTAAATTTTAGTATGAACCTAATAAAGTTTGAACTTGATTCATTTATACCCTAAATTTAAATTTAAAATTATTTATTTAGTAAAACAAATAAACTTAATCAAACACTTAATGAATGAAGCTCAAATGATAGACGAATAATTCATCTCATTGCACTCCTATTAATTTTTAGAGTATTTGTTAGCAAAATCAAAACATTCTCATCTAATAATATATTTCACTTATTAACATGTTTATATTATTAAACTTATTAAATAATATAACATAAACCAATAAATATTTATTTTCAAAATTTTACATAATAATGCATTAAAATCAAACTCTTAATGAGCACATGTTCAATGATATATAAGAATATTATCTTACATGTATAAGTTCAACCTGAATGAACGACAATATAAAGTGTCGACTTAAAAGTAATCCTACTAGCTTTGGATTGAAAAATTACAACTTGTGACTTCAACTTTAAAGAAGACAAAGGAAAATGGTCATTCGGCATCCCAGACAAAGGCTAAAGAAAAGATAAAGTTTAATTATATATATTATTAAAATATGTCATGTATTTTTATATTATTAAATTTACTCCTTTTTTTTTTTTTTTTTTTGCAAATCCACAGTTAAATTAATGATTTTATATGAACATTATTATAGAAAAATCCGATCACATGCTCACATGTTACATTTTGGGCATTGATATATTATATCCCCAAGATAAGAAGATCATGGTGTTCTATCAAAAAAAAAGTGATCATGGTGTGCTTATTAGTTCAGAGGATTCTCTAGCTAAAAAACCTTACCTAATTAAAACAGGCTTAAATTTAATGAAAAAGGGAAAGAACTGATTGGTTGAACACACGTAGAAAAAAACACAAAGATTGGTCGGAGCTTATGAGTATATATATTTGTCTGTCGTAGTTAGAATAAGTCTTTTTAGTATAAATTTATTTAAAAGTAAAGAAATAGAAGGGTATTTATTTTTATTTAATTTAAAGTGCATCAAGATTTCAATTAACAAATGTTTAATATTAAATACATTTTTATTTGTTCACTTTAAAGATAACATCATTTAGGAGGATTTTTTTTACAGAAGTTAAGCCACACAGTTTGCAAAAAAAGTTATAAATAGTAATAGCGTGTAATTGAAATTCGAGTTTGTGGGAATGAGGTTTAGAACGATTGCAAGGCAAATTACACATTCACTTATTTGTGCGCTTTCTAATTTTTATTTTCACTGTGTGGGGAGATAGAGAATTGAGTGATATTGGAGTGTTTCAGTAAAGAATAATTTAATTAAATATAATTACATTTTATTATATAATTAAAGCTATTTACTAAATTTATTAGTTTTTATGCAAATTGACTTTACTTTTACACTCAGTTTCAATGATAAAAGAAACAAGAAAAAAAAAAAGAAATTACAGAAAAAGTAATAAAAGAAAAAACATAATAAAAAGATATATAATTTGAATGGGTGGAGTAATTTCCCCCCTCATTTTACTGCATCCAATCCGTCAAAAAATTGAACAGTTATTCTATTTTTCTTCTTCTTCAAAATTAGTTTTAATTATTTAAAAAATATTAATTATTTAATTCTATTTTTTTATGTGTGATTAAATAGTTTTAATTATTTAAAAACAAAAATAAACAATTTTCAAATGTATAATCTATACCAACATGTCGTTAGTCCTGAGTGGTATGGGTTCAGATTCTTTAAGCAAGGTTTTAGGTTGAGCTTTATGAATGAAAAAAAAGTAGTTTAGAGGAGAGATCTCACTAAAAGTGGCTATTAGATGTATTTAATTTCAATGTGTCAAATGATTTTATTACCCTTTTAAATATTTTTTATTCTTTGTTACAAGAGTATTGATGAGCGAATTCCTTACGTATCTCACTATAAAATAATTATATAATAATAATAATAATAATAAAACCGTTATTGCAGGAGCTCCCTTTTGGATCAAATGTCCTTTAAATTATTTTAAGAAAAGAAAAAAAAAAAGGGATTTGTGCTTATTTGGGAGATTGTGGCAGTATCTTTCTGAAGCCATTTGAGAGTTGGCCCCTCTTCGATTGTGTATGTGGATAAGAGCCAGTAATGCGTCGATGACTAGCAGTTTCAGAGTGCGTGGAGATTTGGTCTCGGAACAGAAATGCCCCATCTGTAATGAACATGGAGAACTTTACCATGCATATGTTACGTGACTCTCCAGTCCGGCCACGCATGCAGCTTGTTGTCCAAGCAAACAGCTTCATTACTTCTCAGCTAAAGGATAAGAATTTCAATGATTCAATATGAATTTAAAACCGATTATTCATTATTCTCAGTGATACTTTGCCTAATAACTAGTTTTTTAAAAGTTATATTACTCATTTTATTTTATACTTTTTATGTGCTTGTTTCTTTCTTAATTAGAAAAAAAAAAAAACTAGTATTTGAACGTGTATATAATATAGTATACATATTTTTCGTATAATTAAAATTCATAATAAATAAATATTTTTTAATATATAAATTATATTATAATTGAAATTCATGAGAAATAAACATCCTTAAATATATAAATTATATTTTAGATTTACAATAAATAATTTAAATTATAATATAAGATTATTTTTAATACGCGCTCTCCGGTGAACTACTAGCTCATATGGTCTACGATGGACAATTGGTTTTAACTAGTTAGGATAGGTTGCTATCATTTTAAAAAAAAAACGTTAAGTACTTTTTGTTTTTTTAAATTAGGTAATGACATAAAGGCCCTTAGCAAAATAAACGAAATCCTAAATAGGGAGCCTAAGGGTAGGGTCGAGGTAGAGGCACTTGTGGATGAGCTCAAGGACACGACTGTTGTTGGTGGAGATGGAGTCAATGAGTTTATGGCCATTGTTGACCTTGCGGTGCATCTGTGTAGCGACTGTGTGGACATCGTGGTAGGAGTCAAACTGGATGAAGGTGACACCATGACTGAGGCGGTCCTTGAGGACAATGACGTGCGCGATGCAGACGAAGGTCAAGAAAAGGGTGTAGAGATCAGAGTTGGTGAGGGAGTAGTCCAAGTTAGAGACGTACAACGTTGATTTCAAGGGAGCTAAGGATAAGGATCCCTTATTGGTGGTGTTGAGTTTGGAATTGATTTGGCCTGGGTTTGAACTACTATAACGATAGTAATATATGTCTTCTTCTTCTTCACTATCGCTCTTAATCATAAAAATTGAAGGAATTCTTTAGGATAGGAAGATTACCTTAGTTCACCATAAAAAACCGATGTCATCGTACCAAACCACTCCACTAGCCATATTTGCAAAATCATCACATCTTTCCAAATCCATTGATTTAGTTCAAATTATTACACAAATTCAATCCAACAACTTCAAGACTAACACTTCTTCATATTTCTAGTAAGGCAAAAACAATAGTCCAATTCCAAACCTTAAACATACCACACCTTTACTACTTGCATTCATAAATTAACACCAAACTGATAATTGACGACCTACCACCCAGACCAAATGCCCATCTTTGCTTCCCATTGTTGACACAGACCAATAAGTCACTAAGTTTGACGTTGGGCTTGTGACGAAGGCACCATATTCGACAAAACAGAAGTGATATGACTGACTTTACTCTAATTAGTAAGGGGCAAATTTGTCCAATTAGTAAAGGCTAAATGTGTAAAATAAATTTATGTTATAAAAAAAATTATTAATTTCTGATAACTAGTACCAACATTTACAAGCATCTTATTTGCATCATTGAATATTCAATTAATAAATCTAGTAGTCATAAAATACTTGTGTCCACCTTAAACCACATTACATACCTGACCACCATAGCCTGGGTCTATTTTTAACTATTAATAACTTAAAAAAAAAAAAATTGAAATTCAATTTAGAGGTAAAGATAAAAGGATTTCAAAGAGAGAGAGAGAGAGAGAGAGAGATAAAGATAAAAGATTGTAGATTAAAAAGAAATAAGTGAGTGAGATAGTTGAGAGATAATTTTTTTGGCTACTTGTGGGAGGTAGTGTATGAAATGTACTTCCAAAAAAGAAAAGAAAGAAAGTAATAAAAATACCTAATTGAAAGAGTGATAATTTCATTATTTAAATTGCGAATTCTAATTTATACTATAAAATAAAATTGTGGAGAAATAATTTTTCCTTTATATTTGCTACCACCATTCTTATGCTTTGAGATGCATTCCAGAGCAATAGGCTAGTTTTTGAAATTCAAGTGACTCTTTGAATGACTTGATCACAAAAGGAGTCAAGCTTTGCCCAATAAGGCTTCCTGCATGTTTAGTCATGCGTTCGTGATCTAGTTTTTCACGTCGATAAAAAAGCTACTAGAGATAGCTTTTTGATCCGAAATGTAATTTGTTGCTAAAAAATGTATTTCCAAACATGCTAGACTAATATTGTAATAATAATTTTAATGTGTCTATATCCATAATTACTTGATATATATATCGACACAACACACACACTTGACACTTAAATTTCATGTTGGTTGGCATTGTTGGGTACCAAAGTGACAAAGTAATATCACGCAGCTAAAATAAGAGATAAGAAATATAGGAATTGAGGCACAATATTTTAACGTGGAAAACCCTTAACTGATGAGGAAAAAACCACAAACAAAACTAGAGAAATAATTTTACTAAGTGAAAGAAGAATTACAACCTCTTTTTAAATATAAGGAGAGAACAATTACACTCTCTCTTATAATAGGAAAATACAATTAGAGAACACTTATATAATTTTTTCTCTCGAAATGGGATGCAAAACTTGATCAAATGGCTTGCTATTTATAGCCAAAGTTTTGAGCTTAAACATTTAATGTCATTGCAAGATTTCCACATCCTCCAAACAATTTACAGGCCTAGCATATAGAGAGCTAGATTTCACCACAGTTCATTTTTGACTTCATATGCCACAAAAGTGGCTTTACATGTTCTGCAGGTTCACAATCTCTCACTTAAAGCTACTTTTGTGAGCTTTCAAATATCTCTCCATCTTGTCAATTCCTTGTTGCTTACATTTTTAATAGGCCATAAGAGGATCGACACCATATAAATTTGTCAATGTTAATAGGTTTTGTCATAGCATCTGTTAGGTTGTCTTCGGTATGAATCTTCTGCATATCCACACTTCATTCCTCTACTACTTCTCAAACAAAGTGGTATTGAATGCCTATGTGCTTTATCCTGGAATAAAAGGCTGGATTCCTTACAATGTGCAAGGCACTCTTGACTATCACAATACATAGTAGTCTTTTGCTGCTTGTGTCCAAGTTCTTCCATTAAGCTTTGAATCGAAATAGCTTCCTTGCAAGCTTGAGTAGCTGCCATATATTCAGCTTCCGTAGTAAATAGAGCTACAACGGTCTGTAATTTGGACAACCAACTTACCACTCTCCTGTAAGTGTAAACACATAGCCAATAGTAAATTTTCTTTTATTAAGATCACCTGCAAAATCTGAATCAACATAGCCCTTGACAATAAATTCTAATCCTTCAAAACATAATGTAACACTGAGGTTCCTTTGATGTATCTAAGGATCCTCTTAACAACATTCCAATGCTCTCTACCAAGATTTGCCATAAATCTGCTAACCACCCCTACTGCTTGTGCAATGTCTGGTCTTGTACAAATCATGTCATACATAAGGCTTCCACCACTAATGCATACAGTACTTGAGACATTTCCATCCTCTCTGCTTCATTGCTAGGACTCATACTTGAGGATAATTTATAATTGATAAGAAGTGGGGTAAAAATTAGCTTACAATTTTGGATGTTGAAACGTTGCAAGACCTTCTGTAAGTAATTCTTTTGAGAAAGCTAAATCTTCCTATCTTTTCTATCTCGGTGAATTTGCATCCCTAAAATCTTGTTTGCTGGTCCCAAGTCTTTCATATTAAGCTCCCTAGCCAACTGTGCCTTCAATTCTTGGATTTGATCTTTGTTAGGACCTACCACCAACATGTCATCTACATATAACAGCAAAATGATGACATCATTATCATCAAACCTATTGTAGTACGTACAATAGTCTAAACTTAGTCTGTTGTATCCAAAGCTAATAATGAAGGAATCAAATCTCTTGTACCAATATCTTGGCCCTTGCTTTAGACTGTACAAAGATTTGGTCAACCTACAAACCAAGTTTTCTTTTTCTTATTCTTTAAAGCCTTCTGATTGGAGTATATATATTTCCTCTTTAAGTTCTCCATGGAGAAAAACAGTCTTTACATCTAGTTGCACAAGATGCAAATCAAATGTAGCACATATAACCAGAAGTGGAAGTTCAACAAGTTGCCATGTTTTATTTCTATGTAAGGCTTTTATTTCTTTATGCATTGTTGCCATCTATTGAGAAGCATCTGAAGTCCTTAAAGCCTCTTGAAAGGTTGATGGTTCCCCCTCTTCAGTTAAAAGATAGTACGCATCATGGCTTGCATGACATAGTATGAATGCCAAGATGGTTTTCCTATCTGATGTGTTGTTCGTTGAACATCTCCTTCATCATTGACCTCATTTAGTTCTTATTCTCTATGCTCTAGTTCTGCTTTAAAAGAATCATATTCTTTAAACTTTCCGTCTATCTGCACTGAAGTAGTCTCTAAGGAAGTACTGTCATTTTTCTGCTCACTTTGCAATTCATTTTTTACAAAGATTACATCCTGCTAACAACAAACTTGGGCAATGGGATCCCACAAACGATACCCCTTAACATTGTCAACATAACCCAAGAATATCCATTTCTTTGATTTTGGATCCATCTTTGTTCTTTCTTGGGAGTTGTACATCACGTACACAAGACATCCAAACATATGTAAGGAAGAATAATCAACAAGTTTGCTTTTCCACATCTCCATTAGTGTCTTTAAACCAATTGTTGTCATGGTGATTGATTTATCACGTAACAGGCAGTTTTAACTACTTTTGCCCAAAAAGATTTGGCCACTCTCGCTGTTCTTAACATGGCTCTTATTCTATCTAAAAGAGTTCTATTCATCTACTCTAGCACACCATTCTATTGAGGTGTATGTGGAATTGAGAATTGTCTTAAAATACCCCCTTGCTTGTAAAATGTCAGAAAGTCACCATCTACATATTCTCTTCCATTATCTGTCCTCAAGCACTTAATTCTTTTGCCAGTTTCAAGCTCCACTTGTGCTTTGAATTCCTTAAATACTAGAAACACATCTGGCTTTTCTTGATTAAGTACACCCCCAATCTCCTGTAGTAATCATCAATGGATGATATGAAATACATTGCTCCTCCCATGGATATTTTTGGTGATTTCTAGACATCAAAATGGATCAAGTCGAGTATGTCTTTGCTTCTAGTAGTTACTCTAGCAAACTCCAATCTATGTTGCTTACTTAACACACAGTGCTCACAAAAAGGTGAATTCATCGTTTTGAGCCCAGGCAGGAGATAACGTTGCGCAAGGACTTTTAGGCTTCGCTTTGACATATGACCGAGTCTACAATGCCACATCATCGTTGCTTCTTCTTGACTTGCTGTTGCAACTAATGCATTTGCTTCTTGCAACGTATATCCCAAAAGCATGTATAGATTGGCTATGATCTTCTCTGCTTTCATCATTACAAGATTGTCTTTCACTACTTTTAAGATCCCACCTTCAGTATGCATCTTGTACCTGAGGTCATCCAATTGCCCAATGGACAATAAGTTCTTCTTCAAGTCTTTCACATGTCGTACCCTTGAATTGTATAAACAGTACCATCATACATTTTCAATTTGACAATTCCAACTCCAATAATTTCTAAGAAATAACATTTCCCATGAACACGAATCCTTCCGAGATAGGCTCATAAGTGAAACACCAATCTCGATGTGGAGTCATATGCCAAGTTGCACTTGAATCCACTATCCAAACATCATGTAGTTGTTTTTCACCATTAGAACTGATTGCTGCTTCGCTATACAGGACTACTCCATCATTTAAGGTACTTGCAGCACAACCTTGAGAGGTTGATGCTTCAGAGTTCTTTCTTTCATTCTTCTTGCTATGCCAACAATCTTTCTTCAATTGTCCTCTCATGTCGCAATTGTAGCATTTAAGATTCTTCCTTCTTCGAGATTTTGATCTACCATGATTTTGACTCCTATTGGATCCATGTTCTGTTGGTTTGTCTCTCATCATCATTAAAGCCTCTACATGCTTTGAATTCTCCAACATATCTTCCTTATTCTTTCGCCTAGATTTTTCTTCAAGAATAGCTCTGGCAACATCATCAAAGGATATACGACTAACAACATTATTATTTGTTATGTTGATGATGAGTTGATCATATGAATCTGGTATACTTTGAAGTAGAAGCTCCGCATGTTCATTTTCTGTAATGTTGAAATCTGAAGCTATAAGCTGAGCAAATAGAGTATTTAGATTGCTGATGTGATTTGTCGCTGATGTGAACTTACTCATTCGAAGAGTGTAGAGTTTTCTCTTTAAGAATATTCTAGTGTGAAGTGACTTGACCTCGTACAATTTGATGAAAGCATCCCAAATCTCATTTGCAGTCTTCTTCTTTGCAACATTGGATAAAAGTGAATCTACCATTACTAAGTGCAAATTGGCAACAGCATTGTCATATATCTCTTTCCACTTTTCGTCAGTGATATCTACAGGTCTGCCTTCGATTGCATTTATATAGTTGTCTTTCTCAAAATTGCCCTTATCTTCAATTTCCACAAGGAGAAATTACTCCCTTTGAACTTCTCTATCTCGTATTTTGCTGTCATGGTTTTACACCAAATAATTTTTCAGTTGAACCGGCTTGCACAATTTCTACCGTAAATAGTACCAGTGTACTGGAATAGTGACTGTAGTTCGTGAATTAATATATTAGGTAAGTTCCTAGGAAAGAGAAGTAGATCACCAATAAATACACTTAAATACCAAGTCTTTCCTAGCCAGAATTTTTCTAGACATGCACTTCCACACTAGCACACTATATTACCAGTAGCAAGAAAAAAAAAATTGATGTGGAAGATCAAACTAAGCTGCAACCACAAAGCATACTAAGAATTTTCTTATGAATCGAGCACTGTACTAGCTTGTCGCCGCAGCAGAATAATATCAGCAACCTATTGGCTTTGATATGATTGTTGGGTACCAGAGTGACAGAATAATATCATACAACTAAAATAAGAGATGAAAAATATAGGAATTGACATACAATATTTTAACGTGAAAAACCGTTAACTGATAATTGAAAAACTACAAGAAAAATCAGAGAAATAATTTCACTAAGTGGAAAAAAATTACAATCTCCCTCTAAATATAAGAAAAGAATAATTACATTCTCTCTTATAATAGAAAATACAACTAGAGAATACTCATACTTTTTTCTCTCGAAATGGGCTGCAAAACTTGATCAAATGGCTTGCTATTTATAGCCAAAATTTTGAGCTTAAACATTTAATGTCGTTGCAAGATTTCCACATCCTCGAACCAATTTACAGGCCTAACACATAGAGAACTATATTTCACCACCGTTCATTTTTGACTTCACATGCCACAAAAGTGGCTTTGCACGTTCTGTAGGTTCGCAGGCATGCCCCTCGATCGTTTAATTTGGCACATAAAGTTAAATGTGTTATGGTCCTGTGTCTGTCTTGTCGGTCCCGTGGAAGCGAAGTGGCTTATTGTGGTTTTGATGACACAGGCATGATTACGGGGCTTTCCTCTAGGATTACATTGCTCACTTAGGGTACTAGCTCGATTACCTTGGCTTGAAGTTGATTCAAGATGTACTGTCCAGCTTACGAATTCTGGTGTAATCGATCCTTGGCAACATTATTTCTTCCTTTCTGATGTCAATTCAAGGACCATGATTAATAACTAGTAACGGTTAAGAGAGAGAAGAAAAAAAGTATTCATCGCTATTGAAAAGAACTTTGTTGAAGAATTATTTTTCTATTATAGAGATGGAAAGAGACAATACTACTGTATTAATTTGAATATTCCTCCATTCTCATGGAGGTGATTGAAAATAAAAGATTAATTTCCACATTTATAGCACCTGCCTTGTGCTTTCTGGTATTATAAAAACCCAAGCATTCCTCATCAACTCAGCATAAGGAAATTAAAGCCCATAATTAAACAAACCAAATGAAGAAACTATTGCCACTCATGAAAATGCCACCCTTGTGGCGAGAGTGCCTCTCATCTACGTTCCGAACCGCCCTAGCGTGCACCATAGTGGGTTGTGTCACCCTCTACGGTCCCCCCTCCATTTGCACCCTCGTAGCCTTCCCCGCATTCTCATACGTCACAGCCATTCTCATTATCATCAACGACGCCACTTTCGGAGACGCATTGCGTGGGTGCTGGCTCGCACTCTATGCCACTATTCAGAGCATAGGCCCCGCCATGTTGAGCTTGTGGGTTGTCGGACCGAGCCGGTTCTCTAAAGTGACCACCGCCGTAGCGGTGGCGCTCGCCGCATTTGTGGTGGTTCTACCTTCGACCACGCATTTGATAGCTAAACGTATATCGTTGGGTCAGGTAGTACTCGTGTACGTCGTCGCGTATGCTAATGGTGTTGGCACCGATCCTATCATGCAACCTATACGCTTGGCAGCTAGTACTGCCTTAGGGGCTGTCGCTTGCGTTGTGGCATTGCTGCTTCCATACCCGCGTCTTGCCTGCTCTCAGGTAAATCAAATCTTTCGTTCATGTGCTATGTTAATTTGGATTGGAGTTTAGAAACTAGATTGTACGTACATATATTATATGGAATTAACTTAACTTGATTTAATTTCTTTTACCGCGAAAGCAATGAATATGTTGCTAAAAACCTACGTTTGAACTCTGAAACCACGTAAACATCTGTTTTCCAAACAAAATATTATAGTAATTACGTATTAATATTTTTGTCTCTTCGAGGTGATTTCAGCTGTGTTGATGAATGGCAATACTGACTTTGTTGACTGGGATAATATTATTTGCCCCTTTTTCGGGTGTATATAGACATTAGACACCATATAAAAAGAAAAGGAAAGAACTAAGAAACATGACAGGTAAACATAGTTCAAAACGAAAAAATAAAATAAAATTAATAACAAAACAAAGGTGAAAAAATATGAATAAATAATATATGTATTGATAATGTAAAATTTTTTTATATTATCACCTAATCATAAACTATCAATTCATCCTATATATAGTAAGTTTATTGATTTTTATAATAACTATTTTAAAAGTTATACTAACAATGATTTTTTATTGATGAATAGTATAAAAGCTTTTACATTTGACTATTAAACTCAAAAAATATATAGAAAAAACATAGCTTAAGAATATTAGAGTTGTTGTTAATTATTTATTTTGATTTTTGAATTCAAAAATACCTTGCCAGCTAGGAGGCTTACCATATGACTAGTATGGCACAAAACAGTATTTTTATGAAAAATGTTATTTGTACAATAATTTATACGACAACATTTTTTTGTATTATTTCTCTGCTACACATTATTTATTACATCTCATAATGGTAAAGAGAGATAGATACAAGAAGTGTTATTGTACAAATTGTTGTATAAATTATTATACATGTAACATATCTTTATTTTTATTTAGAAGCTTAATTTTTTGAGGTGTGTGAAGACTTTTTTTTTCCTTTTATTTATTCTTTTTTTATTTGATTCACTTAAAATTTAAAAGAATTATTGTTTGAAAGTCATCTATCTAGTTTTGAAATTCTTAATGTTCATAAATTTTGTGTTTAGTATTGTTTTAAACGGAATGATATAATTTTTTGGAGAAAATTGTATAATTGTATTATTGTGTATAACTTTCAGTATTAACTTATTTTAGAAAATTATTTTTTTATAGCTTTTACAAAAAACTTAAAAACTATTTTTCGTCTAAAAGGTGATTTTGGCGGGAAAATTTGTTTAAAAGTTGGACGAAAAAGTTAGTCATCAAATTAAAACCGAAAATTCTTATGGAAATTCAATCCTATTTGAATAGAAAAGGTTTCAAAATTCATTATGATCGAAACATTTGGCATTTAAGTGGAATCTTCATTAAAATCGTAAAAAAACAGTCAGAATTCTTACCCGAGAGACATTTGTGTTTTAAGTGGAATCTTCACATCATCCATTAGTGGTGTTTCTTCTCTGTAATTTTTATTCCCATTCTGCGTCCTTTTTTAGCAGGGAATATATATATATATCAACTCTTGTGAAAATACTTACTTATGTAAGAATATGAAAAAAACTAATAATAATTCTTTGATCAATATTAAAAATAATAGACTGCTGAGGTTAAAACCCTATTAATTAAAACACTTATTATGAAACTACTAATGTCGTTGTCACCACTGTTACCACCATCACCCCCACCCCACCTCCACCACTGCTACCGCCTCCACTGTCATCGCCGTCACCCCTACTACCATTGCCCCCACTGCTGCCACCCCATCACCACTACCGTCGGCGTCACCACCCTAACACCACCGCCACTAAACTACCACCACCACCCTCATTGTCGCTGCCATGTCACCACCCCCACCACCATTGTCGTTGCACTCCCACTAATGCCACAACTACCACCCTCACTGTCGCTGTCACACTGGCGGCAACAGTGGTCGCGGTGGTTATGGCAGTGGTGGGGGTGTAATGGCGATGGTGGGAGGGCCGATGGCGGTCGCGGTCGTGGTGATAGTGGTGGTTTTTTATTATTTTAAAAAAATAATGTAAAAATGGTGAAAAATAATTTATAAGTCTTGTTATCCTTGGAGCATGGGCTGTAAGACTTGTTGCTATTCCAGAGAATTTTTCTTACCTGACCTCAACACTTATTATAAAGCAACGGTGATGATAGCTAGATATACCTACCGAATGCGCACTAAAAATGGTACCAAAAGAATAGTAGCAAGGAACAAAAGAATATCACTTATCACTAGCATTACATAATACAGGTGGTGGTAGCAATTGCGATCCCGCTGTCAACTGGTAACAAGGGTGTAGGAGTGACAATTAATTTGAAAGGGATGATAAATGTTCATCCTATCTTTGGGTAGAGGTAAAAAGAGGAGAGAAAAAAGAAAGAAAAAAAAAAGGATAGAGATTAAAAGTAATAAATGTAAAAAGTAAATTGAGGTATATATAATGTGTTTTTTAAAAATATTTCTATAATCTAAATTTTGTTTCGTAATTAGTACAGATGAATCAAAGCTACAAGCTATTAACAAAAAATATCTTGAAGAGATTGAAGCTTCTTGTAAAAGTGATATGCGAGGAGGACAAGACTACTGCAGTCGGATTAATCTCTCATTCCAAGTCTTTGGTAACCACGCGAACCAAGCTCCTTGCTATCATCATGCGCTACCAAGTAAGCCCAAAAACTCATTTCATGAAAGCAATGCATCTCCGTATAAATGTATTTTTTTCATTGCTAAGGCAAATTAGCCACAACCTTGTTTTTGATTCTAATCATAGTTTTTTCTTTCGCTTTGTATTAATTTCCCTTTTGCACAGGAGGGCATGCAATGGGAGAAACTTCCAATTAAAATTTTCAGATCACATAGCTTGAGCCTAATAGAGAGACTTAAAGAGGTAGATACCAATCTGAGAGGGATGGAGTTGGCTTTAACTTGCACCAATTCATTCCCAATTAACATTCTCGACGAAGAACTGAAACAAGGTCTTAATAACCTTGAGGAGCATGTTAGCCTAAACATTAAACAAGCTAAACAGAGCTTACGTAGTGGTTCACTAACTGTTCCCGAATCCAATGCAAAAAGCATAACTCATTTTCTCCATTCCCTTCATACTATTCCAACAACTCACCAAGAATTACCCATTTTCTTCTTCTTATTTTGCGCCAAACTCCTCCGCAAGAAATCGTTGACCGAAGCTCCAACTTGTGCTCAAGACCTACCGGTTAAGAAAAATGGAAATTCTAATTCTCCCAAAGGCAAAGAAAAGTGGGCTAACTGGGTAGCAACATTAAGAAATACAAATCTGATGCCAGCAATTAAGTTTTCTCTCTCTTTGGGCCTTGCAGTGTTCATGGGCTTAGTTTATAGCAAAGAAAATGGGTTCTGGGCTGGGCTCCCAGTGGCCGTGAGCTATGTTTCGGGGAGGGAAGCCACATTTAGAGCAGCAAATGTTAAAGCCCACGGGACCGTGTTAGGAACTGTGTATGGAGTATTGGGTGGCTTCGTATTCGAGAGATTCTTGCCCATTAGATTCTTGTCTCTCCTTCCATGGTTCATTTTCACGAGCTTCCTTCAGCGAAGCCAAATGTATGGGTCTGCTGGTGGCATTTCCGCAGTGATTGGGGCCATTCTAATTCTTGGTAGGAAAAAGTTTGGGCCACCGAGTGAGTTTGCTATAGCGAGAATCATCGAAACCTTTATTGGGCTCACATGTTCAATTTTCGTGGATCTTATTTTCGTGCCCAAAAGAGCCTCCACGTGCGCCAAAATGAAACTCTCTCAATGCTTGGCCACACTCGGTGAGTCCATAGGGTCGTTGAGTCTACTTGCTGGCGAAACCGATTTGGAAGATAACCAAAGGAAGTTGAAAATGCAACTTAACGAGCTTAGGAAATTTGTTGTGGAAGCAGAAGTAGAACCCAATTTTTGGTTTCTACCATTTAATAGTGCTTGTTATAATAAGCTTTTGGGGTCATTGTCAAGACTCATGGATCTCTTGTGGTTTGGAGAACATGCATTGAAGTTCCTCCAACAAGAATTCGAACGAGGTGGGGCTTGTGGGAAAGAGGATGTGAACATGCTACATGGTGAACTTGGACACGTTATGGAGTTGATTTGCTCTTCAATCAAAAATCTTGAGGAGATTTCTAGAATGAAAACTATGAAATCACCTAGGATTTTTGAGAAAGAGCTTGACAAGAAGAACAACTCTTGTGATCTCGAAGCAGGGAAATCAAATGAGTGTAATACGTGCATGGTCTCGGGTATAGGCGAAGATGGAATAGAACAAACCATTGGCTCTTTTCTCCAACGGTCTAAAATTGTTGCTGATAACTTATATGGTGATGAAGGTGAGAAGGAACTGCAGAGCCAAGTTGTTCTGAGTTTGAGTGCCCTGGGGTTCTGCTTGTGTGCATGTGTACGGGGGACAATAGAAATTGAAGAAGCAATCAAGGAGCTTGTTCAATGGGAGAATCCCTCTAGCGAGATTAATTGATTTGTGTGAGATATCATGTAAGATAATAGATACGCGCTTTTAACTAATGAAATTGAAAGTTGAATTTATATAGATGTCTTAGAATTGTGAACATCTCAAATTATTTTAACGTTTATAAGAAGAGGGCACAGTGAAAAGGTTGTAGTTTGTAATGAGAGCAATGATATATGATATATCTTTATTCAGAAGAAAAGGCATTGCAATGTCTTTGCGCAATTTGTTTGTTTCTTTTTGGGTTTGCAGGGAGATCTTTTTTCTTCAATATATGTGTGTGTATGTGTTACTGTACACACGCTTTTATTTTGTGTCGTCATCTAAAGACTGTCATGTTGATGTTTTGTCTTCTTTTGGTTGTTTTCTCTTTATTTTTTTAATTAGAAGTCACTTTATGAGAGATCTTTTTCCTTTGAAGTATAATTCAAGTCTTGCAGTTTTTATTTAATTAAAATATTGAAAAAGAAAGACATCTCATTCTAAAATTAAGGCTCAAAATAAATTTAAAAAATCCTACAACAATACTTATAAATGATATTAGTAGGAATTGAATTCAACACTTTTGTATGTTGCAGTTTTATTATGATAAATGAGATAAGCATAATTGTGATTGTAGTTTCGTTTTACTTAGAATAAATTATACTAATATTTCTTGAAATTTTTTCAAATTGTTTACGATACCTTTTTTTTTTATTCATACACTAACTCTCTTAATTATTTAAAAAACATTACATTGACATTCCTTATATATTACACTAATCTCCCTTAATTGTTTGAAAAACATTACATCGTTTACTCTTATAAGAGAAATTGTTGTAAACATTAAAACAGCAGGAGGATTATGTGCAATCTAAAAAAATTTTAGAAAGAGTCAGTATAATTTACTCTTTTATTTATTTATTTTGTTACATATTGCTATATCAATTTTATATTTTTTTGCAAGGGAGTAATTTTCAATATTCTTGTAATACTTATTTTCTTATATTAGCTTTTTTGTTTAATATATTTTTAATTAAAAAAATTAAATACAACAACAACAAAGTCTTATTCCACTAGTTGAGGTTGATCAATTTCCCTAATGTCTTTCTTGACCTCTCTTTCCTCCTCTTCACCAAATTAAAAAATCATACAATATGCTTTTCTTACTGGTGCTCTCAATACCTTATTTGTACGTGTCTAAACCACCTTACCCAATTAAAAAAAACTAAATAGAGAAAAAATACTATACAAAAATAGGTATTGTTAATTTTTTGTGTGTATAATGATCGCACTAAGGTTATAATCTATAACTTCATACATATTACTTTAACCCCCACCACTAGGCCGACCCTAGTGAGTTAGGTATTATTTTAAGGGAAAAAGTATATATTATAGCAAAATTGGAAAAAAAAAAAATGCCTCTTGTAGGACTCTTTGAATTTATTGACAATCATTAACATCATTTGACTAATAGTACATGGTTCATGAAAAAGTTAAAATTTATTTTTGAAATTTAGAAGGATAAATAATTAAATACGTTTTAATCGAAAATAAATTTTATCAAAATAAGTTTAAAAAATTATCAAAACAAAATTAAATTATTTTTATAAGTTTAAACAAATTCTATAAAAACTATTATTAAAGTTTCTTTAAGTTAATAATGAAAATTTATAATTACTTGAAAATGGCTACATGCAGTCGTTATCGAAAGTAGGAATAGAATTTTATTATCAAAATGTAGGGGGAATTTTATTTTTTTCACAATTAAGGATGTATATATTTTGGTAGAGAAGAGAAAAAAAAATAGATATGATGAATAATTTAGTGAGAAAAAGGAACAATAAACATAAAGTGAGAATATGCGATGAGATAAAAGTTATATTTTACAAAAAATACTTGATAAGTTAGATAAAAGTAAACAAAAATAATTTTTAATTGAAAGTTATCAGTTGAAAAATGAAAGATATTAAGATAACTTGTTGAATGAAAAATGTTTGATAAAATTGATTGTTAAAATAATTAATAAATCTAAAATAGCGTTACAGGTACATGCTTATATATTTTTTATATAAATTATATTTTTATTTTATAAAAATATATTATTAAGTAATTATATTTTTATATTTTAAATTGATTGTAAATTATTTTTTTTAAAGATAAGTTATTATATTGAAAAAATAAATAGTATCGTATTTAAAAAAAATATTCAAATAATTGATGTAACGTTAAAAAAGAAGGTAAATAAGAACTTTTAATAAAATAAGAAAGATAAAAATAAAATAATAATAATAATAAATTATAAATTTATATATTATTTCAACTAACATCTTAAAAGGTATTATGAATTAGTAAGATAAGTTTAATTATCAACTATCTCTATTTTAGTTAAATAAATTATAAACTTATTGAAATCATTTGTTAAAACACAATAGAATTATTCTAACGTACTGCTTTCTTCCTTTTCAAGTATTATTTATGGTTGTGGCATATAAAACTAAAAAAAATACAACTAATCTTCTTGTTTTTATTAGGTTTAATACATTTGTAGGTCCTTGAATTTTTTAGGAATTTTTAATTAGATTCTTAAACTAAAAAAATGTAATTGGATCCTTGATCTTCTGAAATTTTATAATTAAGCTCCTAAAATTAGTAAAACTACCACAAATTATAAATATTTTGGCAGCTCCATGCAGCCATAAACTAACTCGAGGGGCTCAATTACAAAAATTTAGAAAATCAATGATCTAATTATAAGTTTTTTTAGTTTAGGAACCTAATTAAAAATTCCTAAAAAGTTCAAGGACCTATAAACGTATTAAACCTTTTTATTAAAACTAGTATTTTAGTTTAGAGATGTAATACACATACAACAATCTTGTACAACAATACTTTTTGTATCTATCTCTCTATATCATTAAATGATGTGCATGAGAAAGATAGATACAAAAAAGTATTATTGTACAAACTATTGTATGAATTGTTATAATAAATATTATGATAAATAATTTATATTATGATATAATGTTATTTTTAATTTTAAAAAAATATTGAAATTTAATTTAAAAATAAATATGCAAATGATAAATTAAAAGAGTTAAGGAGTTAAGAAAATCTCTAATAACGCTATCATTAAAAAAAAAACTCTTTAAAATGTTGTCGTTGAAAAATAATTCTTAAAAACACTCTTATTTAAAATAAATATTATAATTTATATATAAGAGGGAGGATTGTTATCTATTTTTTTATAATATCATTTAGGCATTATTGCACTTTATGCCACCTAAGTTTTATCATTTTGTGAATTTTTTCACTATATTTTTTTCTCTCGCATTTTACCTTCTTATTTTTGAAATTTTGTCCAATTTTGAAAATTTTATTTAATGAACGGTTGATGATTAGGCAAAATTTGTAAGATTTCAAAAATAAGATGAAAAAATGCAAGAAAAAAAAATACAATGACAAAGTCTATAAAATGATAAAATTTAGGTGACACAAAGTATAATTAAGCCTATCATTTATTTATTTTATTGATTATTTTTTGTAACATTTGTTACTTTTTACCTTTTTTCCCTTTGATTTCATGATAAATATGTAAAATAATTTAAAATTAGATAAAGGTAAAGATATAATTGACAAAAATAATTATTAATATTTTCTTGAACTTTTAGAGTTACGTATAAAAGGAAACAAATGTGGTATTTGATACGAAGAATCCTTCATTCCTAATTACACTATTTTCCAGAAAATAAAATTTCTGAGAAAATTTATAACATATGTTTTATTATTCTTTTCTTCTGAGAATTATATGTTCATGATTAATTATCATCAAAAAATTTAGTAACTTTATAATTTATTACTAAAAAAATGTTTTTATTTATGGAGATAAAAAAATAATTGTTCTCGCTCATTAATAAATTAACATTGTCAAAAGTATTTTTTGTTTATAAAATATTTCATTTTTAATTAAATAAAAAAATTATTCTTACGTTATTTTTAAAAAATATTAAAATATTTTTATATCAAAAGTAACTTAAATTTTTTTATGGAAAATGGTGGAGCCCCCAGTTCGACAAAACGTGAATCCTAGTACCTCATCTCATTCATCAGCTCACGTGGCACTGCAGAATATGTAACCTTATGCTGACAGATTACTCCATTCTCATGCACTGCCATATTCAACTTCGTCTCTCACTACTCTACTCTACCTTACCTCAATTACTCAGAGAAACACATGATATTCTTCAAAATTGAATTGAATTGCACTTACATTTCGGGTTGATATTATTCGTATCATACGATCCATCTGTTCGGTTAGGTAATTGTAGTCATAGGCACAAAATTCAAGGTGGGGTATGGTTTGGTTGGGTCAGGCTTGGTTTTTCTTTTCTGGATGTTTACTTCAGAATAATAGTTTGGTGTGATTTCCATTATTGTTGTCGTTGTCTGGGAGCTTTCATTATGTCCTTCAACTTTCCGTGACTTTCAAGGTTTCCAAATGGAATTATGTTTTTTATTTTTGAGGTGTTAATTTTATCTATAATAAACTTATAAAGTTTTCTTCTTCTTTTTTTATTTTCCTTCCAGATTGAATTATTGTTTGGTGGAAGAATTTTCAAAATTTAGTTGTCATTTATCTATATAAATAGGCCTACGATCATGGAGTGGTAAGACCAAAAGAGTGGTTAGGGTTTTTGGGTTGGTGTATTGTGAAGCTTGAGATCAGGTGCTTGGCTTGCTCTATCCCTTTCTCATTCTGATTGCTTTTAAGTTTTAATGTTACCTATCTTTGCCCACTCTGTGGCTCCAATTGACCCTTTCATTAAATAGATGTGAAGTCACATGATTTGGTTTGGAAATTTGATATCCCATTTATTGTGTCTGATCTGTGCTCGACATTGAATACCGGATAATTTTTGTAGGAATTATTTTCGGAGGTCCAGAGAATGGCAACGGATTCTTCTATTGGTAATGGACATCACCAGACAACAACAAAGCAACCTCCTTTGCCATCTCCCCTGCGCTTTTCCAAATTTTTTCAGGTGACGCATTGCATCTTTTTATTTTGACTACCATTTTCCATGCAAGATAACTTACATTGCTTGCTTGATTCCAATTTCATGTTCATTCAGTTATTTAATATCATTTTTTTATCATGACGTATTAGTAGAAAATTGTTACTTTGTGGTGGGTCATTTTGTCTGCATTATTTATTTTACATAAAGGTAAAACTAAACATTTTCGTTTTAAGATTTGGATTTCTGTGTTAAATGTGATCATAATAATATTATTAATATCTTCCTGTTGATTACAGATTTCTTCTTAAATTGTACTGTGTTGCTATACAAGTGTGAATAATGTAACTAAGAAGTTTCACACTGAATAGAGATAGGTATATTGAGTCACATATAAGTGAAAAAGACCCATAGACCTAATGTCTTAAGGTTTTGAGTTGGATGTGGGGTCAAGTTCACTTATGTGGTTGTGCTTATGGCCAATTGGTGAAGATCTCCTCGGTGTCTACCCCCTCATATTCCCAACAATTGGTATCAGAGCCGATGGTTCGACTAGGTAACCGGCTCAGACGAGTAATGAAATTGGTGATGGATTCGTGTATGGATTTATGCATGAAAAGGATTAGGCGGCTCAGACGCTTAGGTGGCGTGTCCCGGTTGATGTGAGCTAACGGCAATGCAAGTATCCGGTAAAGCATAGCTCTGAGAGTCACCATTGAATACTCATGGAGCATACAATGTGAAAGATCTCCCCGGTGTCTACCCCCCTCGTATTCCCAACACATTGCAACTCGGTACCTTTTGTTGTTGCTTGGAACACAAACACCAGAAGAAACTTAAAAGAATTGAAAATGTTGTCAAATGTGGAGTGATCCGTGTACTTGGTTATATATTATAGTTTGACCACAAGCACTTATCAAAATGTTTGACAACAAACCCAATGTTTTATACTGTGAATCTTCTAATAAGATACAAGGGGAGAAGATCAACAAAAGGTTGAAATTTATTGTTTTAAATTTTGTTATATATTTATTATAGTGATCAGTTGAACTGTAAAAGGTTTTTTCTGTTTTTCTATTCTTTAGCATAGTGCTAGCTTTGGTTCTGAATTATATGTATGAGAACATCTGTGTCTTACATCCGTTGGTCAAAGATTGTTTGGTGTTTGTGAATATGGCTTTTGTCAGAATCACCTATCTTGCATACACCTCTTTTTTCATGTCTCGATGCCTTGTTTACCAGTATTTCTTTCATTCTTGATAATAGTCCAACATGAGAATCTTGGTTACTGGAGGAGCTGGATTCATTGGGTCTCACTTAGTTGACAGATTGATGGAAAATGAAAAAAATGAGGTCAGTGGGTTATCTTTTTGGTCATATTGTTATACTTCTGATGTTCATTGATGATTTAACCGATTTTATATAAATGACATAACTTGTTATCATCCTGTATGTGATAAATAAGATACAGCTTATAGAACTAAGTTTGATTTGATAAAGTTCTGCCACAATATCTGTGTTTAATCAGGTCATTGTTGCTGACAACTACTTCACTGGATCCAAGGACAACCTCAAAAAATGGATTGGTCATCCAAGATTTGAGCTTATCCGTCATGGTATAGTCTCATCCTTGTTTACTATCAACTATCAATGCCATTAAAATTGTCACATGTAACATGCACTAAAGGTTTTTATTGATTTATCTTTTGATCATTAGGCTGTTTATATTTGAGCTTTTAAATTTAGTTTGTGAACTGGTTTCTGTTAACTTATGGCATGCAATCAGCGTAAGCTTCACAGTTGTTACACCATGAATTAAAGCAGTCATTATTTCAACTGTTTCTTAAATAAACACAATTAAATTAGCCATTTGATGTGGGAACAGTTATGATGATGCTGTATTGTGTACATAATGTACTATGTTCAGCATCAATTTAAATGTGTTTGTAAACCAATGATGCTGATGTTCAGTATCACTTTGATCCCTTTGTAGATGTCACAGCGCCTTTTTTGATAGAGGTTGATCAGATCTACCATCTTGCATGCCCTGCCTCTCCTATTTTCTACAAATACAATCCAGTGAAGGTATAGTTTTGAGAGTCTGCTTTTGTCTATCTAATAATTGGCCTTGTACTTGAAAATCATACTTATTCATGTCAACTGTTGAAGAGTTTGCATTCTCTTTTCTTTCCCCTTTCCCTTAAAGTAGTGTCATTCCCGTGCTTATTGTTACATTCTGTCCATAGTTATGTCTTACTCCTGCCGTGCATCATTGGTCAAAAGTTCTCTCTCTTTATCTGACCTTGAAAGACTATCTAATTTGTAAGGGAATAATTACTTTACAGACAATAAAGACAAATGTGATTGGCACACTGAACATGCTTGGGCTCGCAAAGCGAGTAGGAGCAAGGTTGGGATTTTTTTTTTTTGTTAAATGATAATCTCAACTGCTGCCATTAGTTGGTCTTAATTAGTTTGAATTTTGTTGGCAGGATTTTGCTTACATCAACTTCTGAGGTATATGGGGATCCTCTTGTGCATCCCCAACCTGAGAGTTATTGGGGCAATGTTAACCCTATTGGTAGGTTCCTTTATCCCATTCTAAACTTGCACAAAGAGCTTCTTAAATGGAACTATTTCTGTTGATATGACTATGAACTCTAATTTGATGGAGATATTTGTATCCTCTTATACATTTTCATAAAGCTGTAGTCTGAGGACTTAAATATATGATAATATCAGGAGTTCGTAGTTGCTATGATGAGGGGAAACGGGTGGCTGAGACTTTGATGTTTGATTACCATAGGCAGCATGGGCTTGGTAATTTCTTGTCTTCTTTTCCTTATAATTGCTTCCCATTTTGTTTAAGGCATATCCAGTAGAGATTTTCCTTTGTTTTTTAACTCCTTAAGGTGTTTATATCCTTTCCACATAGAAATACGCATTGCAAGAATCTTTAACACATATGGACCACGCATGAATATTGATGATGGACGTGTTGTTAGCAACTTCATTGCTCAAGCACTTCGGTAATTACTTGACTGTTTTCTGGTTTAAATGCATGCTATAATGTTCTTACTTCTACATGGCTTATTTGATATAACAGGTGCATGATTTGTTAAATGATCACGCTTGCTTGCTACTTGCTAGTCAATTATTGATTTAATTATTTTAAAATTTTAATACTTTGATTTTGGTGGCTAGCTATAATTTCTATTTCTGTCTTAGCCCTATTTCTATTTTGATTCTCACCCTTCAATTCTCACATAATCAATGGTTCATTATAGGGGAGAACCCTTGACAGTCCAATGTCCGGGAACACAAACTCGAAGTTTTTGCTATGTCTCTGACCTGGTATATATCCCATAATATTTGTGTCTTTGAATTACTACCTGAATGTGATTATGATATTTATGAGATGTCTCAGGTTGATGGCCTTATCCGTCTCATGGAAGGGCCACACACTGGACCAATCAACCTTGGAAATCCAGGTTAGATTTCTACTGCAAGAGTCTCATTACTTCTTTAGCTGGGAAAGTATCTTTAGTTTCTCTTCCCTCAGTTATTTATTTGAGTATCTTTACATTTCAGGTGAATTTACGATGACTGAACTTGCTGAGACAGTGAAAGAGGTCAGTTTTAAGCTTTTTTTCTTTATCAGTAGCATTCCCTTCTCCTATTTTGGTTTACATGCTTGCTTCCATTTTAAGCTGTGAGTAGTAAAATGTGACTTGGAACTCTTGGTTACCAATCCAATGAATCCATTGAGATATTTTTCTTAAGGAGGATTGCATGTTCACCGTACCAAATTAATACTTCTCATCTATATTTATGTGCAGTGTGTGAATGAAAATATTTGCAAGAAGTTTTTATTTAATGCTATGTGGGTGGTTTGCAGCTTATTAATCCAAGTGTGGAGATCAAGATGGTGGAGAACACTCCTGATGATCCACGACAAAGAAAACCAGACATAACAAAAGCGAAGGAATTGTTGGGCTGGGAGCCGAAGGTCAAGTTGCGGGATGGTCTTCCTCTTATGGAAGAGGATTTCCGTCTGAGGCTTGGGGTTGGCAAAAAGAGTTAACTTGTTTTCGCTCTTTTGGTGGCATGTCAAAGTAGAGATAATAAGCGAGATGAGTCTGGCTGTTTTCAAAATTTTCATCATTATAGTCATGATACTGAGGAAGTTGGGGTGCCTGAAATTTGGTGTCTACAGCTATCACACTGCTATATATTACATCTTGTTTTTCGTTTGGCAAAAGACTACAGCATGTCACTTCAAATTTTGCTGGTTAAAAGACGATTGAATTGAAACTTTTTTCCTGTTTTCTGGTTATCTTTTCAACTTTCTTTTTTCAAGTGTCTTTGAGAACTGAGCCTGCGAAATGTTACTTGCATAGTCCGGAGTCATGCCATTTATTCCAATGCAAGGTCTACACACAAAGTGATTCACAATATCTGAGTCGAGTTTTATTTGAATTGTACAATTCATGCATTGGAGAACGATTTTGTTTGTAATAAAACTATATTCAGAACTTTATCATATCATCTTGTCTGGAGGTGGAAGGAACTAATTTGGAGTTAGTTTAACATAATTATTTTCTCCAGTCTTTAAGGGTTATGAGAACAGCAAGAAAAATCGTAGGAGCGTCATGAGAAAAAAAATATGGTTTATTCATTATTGGTCACTTGACGGCAAGTTACCTCAACCCCCCCGCCCCCCCGAATATTCTCGCTTGCGACCCGACCGAGGTTCAATACAGTGTGCAGCGCACGCTGAAGTTTGATGATAAAGCAAACGGTCTTTATTTAACTTCTCAATAGAACTTTCTCTGTCCTTCATCCTGTTTCTCACAAACAAGGTCCTACTTAGTTTACATAATATGCTAAGTTAATATCAAGTAGCAGCAATCATATCAATATTAAAACCAACATTATATTGATTTGAGTGAAATAAGATTTGGATTCTTTAAACAAAGATTTGGATTTGAGTTTTGTGAATGAAAAAATATAATTAAAAAAAGAGACTTTACTTGCCAGTCAAGTTTTTTAGTAGAACTTAATTATCAGTAAAGTTAGTAGATATTTTACACTTATAACATGGCAATAAAAAAAATCATATCTATATAAAAATGTGTCAATAACTAATTCATAAATTAGTTTCTTAGAGAACTAATTCATAAATTGATTAATATTCAGTCACTTAAAAAGTGAATTATTATATTGCTTCTTTGAATTTTTAAATATACTAATAATATAAAAAAAATTATACTATTATTCAATCACATGATATATCGTTATGTATAATAAGTTTATTAACTTTCATAAAATTATTTTAAAAGTCATATTGATGATTTTTTTGATTGGTTGATTATATAAAATTTAAATACATGTTTTAAGTTTAATTTATCAAAAAAAAAAAAAAGAGTCATTTAATTTTTATCTAACAATTTTCATTCATTAATTGTGTTGATGCGCGGAAAAGCAAGGTGCACAAATCCAGGCCGGAAAATAAGCCCCTCCAGAATTTACTTTGGTGACATCAACCTAACGTGATAAGCAAATTGGTACCAAAAATGGAAACAAATTAGATTAACTAATATGAAATTATAGCCTCAAAAACGAGAAGAAAAGAAAAAGTTAACCACAACAACTAACCAGTAAGTAACCACCAATATCCCGCCACGTCCACTACAGTGCCTTCGCGATTGCTGACATGTACCTCTCCAATCACCACCCAGTTGCAACTT
This sequence comes from Spatholobus suberectus, assembly GCA_004329165.1. Taxonomy (NCBI): domain Eukaryota; kingdom Viridiplantae; phylum Streptophyta; class Magnoliopsida; order Fabales; family Fabaceae; genus Spatholobus; species Spatholobus suberectus. Next base: position 7,525,615 of record CM014736.1, read on the forward strand.
GCAACAATGATAACCATGTCCCTCATTATAGATTTCTGTCTTCAACTTGGCATGCTCTCATTATATTATATCATCCCAAACCTTAACCTAAACCAACCATCATTTGACCTGCCAACTGTACAGTCTTAACTGCGTCCTATGATGGGAGTGTCGGGCGGCGATGACGATGTCGTTCAAATCAAGCAACCAAACAAGTCCGGCGACCCTTTCATCATCAGCGTCAATTGCCCCGACAAGACCGGCCTCGCCTGCGACATCTGCAGAATCATTCTCGATTTCGGTCTCTGCATTACCAAAGGAGGTCTCAGTCTCACAAGCTTTAATTGGATTCTTCGTTACAAATCCTCTTCCATTTTAATAGTTTGAATTTATTGGCTTATGTTGTTTTAATGGAACCTCTTTTGAATTATATCATTCAGACGTTTCAACCGATGGCGTGTGGTGTTACATTGTGTTATGGGTTACTCCACACTCCGTCTTGCTTCCCGTGAGTTGTTCTTATATGAAGGAACGACTTCAGGGAATTTGCCCGCCTTGTTTAGCCTCGTTTTATCTCGTCCAGCAACCTTCGAGATCTTCTCCTGTCTATCTTTTGAAGTTCTGTTGCCTTGATCGAAAGGGATTGTTATACGGTAACGGAAATACTCTTCGCTTGAAACGATGTTCCGTGTGGTATGTTTGTTCTGATTGTCTTTTTTGTTGGTAGATGTCACAAAAGTGCTCTCCGAGCTTGAACTGACGATTCAAAAGGTGAAAGTGACCACGACCCCCGATGGCAGAGTCTTGGACCTCTTTTTCGTAACAGATAACAAGTGAGTAATGAATTTGATTCGTAATACGCAGAATGTGAAGTTATTCTAAATGCCACGGTGGAATATGTTGATGATCGTGATGGAATCTCAAGTTATTTTGGTATACACACGTAGTAATGTTTCAAAATTTTGTTTTTCTCTAATTCAATTAACTATCGTGCAACCAACGCAGGTTAGGTCTAGTGGAAGGGATTAATCCCCGCTGAGAGAGGTGTTTACGTTTAGTATCCGACTGTGTCTCAAACAAGATTGTCTCCCTAATAATTCATGCGCAATTTAAGTTAGTTTGTTACATACCTTAATGTTGACTTACCCAATAAATAATAGCTCTAAGCATTTACCTCTATGTCATAAGCATTTTGCCTTAACTTTCTATTGATTGCTAATGAGATATGATATACATACAACAATTTGTATAACATCATTTTCTTTGTTTATTTTCTCTCCATCACATCATTTATTGTATTTCAAACTTCTTTCTCTTTCTCTCTCTTGGTTGTAAGATTTGTTGTACAAGTATCATTTCTCATTCCCAATGGCCTTACCTATATTTTTTTTGGCTATGCACCACTTGTTTTAATGGCGATAGAAGCTTATCTTTTTGGCCAAACCAGTAAGTTTCTACCGTTTAAGATATGGGTGATTGAATCCTCTAATAAATTAATGTCTTATCCATGTGTTTCTGTCATGTTGGTTTCCCATATGGCTTACTGTGTGCTGTATCTTAGTACCAATCAAGGGGACAAGGGTTGAAAATGGCAGGGAGAGAGGACAAAGAGAAAGAAAAGAAGTAGCGTATTTCTCTTTATTGATGCCAGTGCTTCTGTTCTTCAGGACCGTTACGCTTATGGGAAATTATCTTAGTGATAAATATTAAATCCTAAAACTCTAAAAAATGATATTACAGGGTTGCGGTTCTTCTTATATGGTTGTTCAAAGTTATTAGTAAATACTGGTGCTTATAATTAATCAGCACTTGCTGCTTCAATTTTATTTTAGGGAACTTTTACACGCAAGAAAGCGACAAGACGAGACGTGTGAAAGATTGAATGCTGTTCTGCGAGACTCGTGTATCAGCTGTGAACTTCAATTGGCAGGTCCAGAGTATGAATGTAATCAGGGTATCTCTTCTCTGTCTCCTGCGTTAGCCAAGGAGCTATTTCGATGTGAGTTATCAGAGAGTGAAGTTCGTTCTCAAGCTCTTAGCCCTGATATGACAAAGTTGAAGAAAACCAATGTAACAGTAGACAATTGCTTAAGCCCAGCTCACACGCTAGTTCAAATACGATGTGCTGATCACAAGGGTCTTCTTTATGACATTATGAGAACTTTGAAGGACATGAGTATGAAGGTATAATTTTCTGTACCATAACTATTTGTTGCACAGTATCCTTGATAGCTTCTCACTTTTCTAGTTTCCTCCATGTTCAACGTCCTTGTCCTTGAAGGATACAACGTCTCCATTTGGTCAAGTTTTGATAGATTCCTGCTGTCAGCATGGGAGTCATTTCTGTTGGTAATTTTATTGGAGTTGAAAATTTGCATGCTGCTTACCCAGTACACACAAAGAAACAGCTTAATGATGGTTTCTGGAAGAAGGAAGTAACTGAACAAAGCTGACAGATTTTATCACAATTGTTTGTTCTGCAATCTTAAATTTGTTACTCAGTCAGCTCTAAGCAAGAAAAACCACAATTATGCATCTGATTTCGAAAATCCGTGGGTTGATTTCCATGCTTATTTTATCAGCTTTATGTACGTATGGTCTTTTTAGTTGCTTTTAGGAGCAATTATTTTGACTAAGGTAGTTAGATGGTGCACACTTCTGAAGTAGCTTTCATATGCTACCAATCATTCATCTTATCATGGATAAAATTTATTTGTATGAAAATTGAAATTGTGTTAAATTTCTATTTGTGCTGGCAACTATAGCATTCTAGCAGTTTGCTGACACTTCGGAATTTTTATTTTTAGATTTCATACGGCCGATTTTCACCCAATTCCATGGGGTATCGTGATTCAGATATATTTATTCAGCAGAAAGATGGGAAAAAGATTTTGGATCCAGAGAAGCAGAGTACACTCTGCTCTCGTTTGAAACTGGAAATGCTTCATCCATTGCGAGTAATCATTGCAAATCGAGGACCAGATACTGAACTGTTGGTCGCTAATCCAGTTGAGCTATCTGGAAAGGGAAGACCTCGAGTTTTTTATGATGTCACATTTGCTCTCAAAACACTTGGAATTTGTGTTTTCTCGGTAAGAAAATTCAGAAATGTGATAGCAAATCTATAATATCTTCATTGCTGTAAAAATATAACTACATTTCAAAATAAGCGTTAATATATACTGCTGCATTGTTTTGTATGTGTAGCTTAGTTCCTTTTATATCTATAGTCCATGTTTGTTTTGGCATTGAAAAATCAATTCTCTCACTTTCTATGAAAAATGCACGTTTAAATGTAAATCTATAACTCGGATTAATTTGGATAGACATCCCAATTACATTCAACAGTTTAAAATAAATTCTATCAAAATCAATTCTAACCAAATTTAAAACAAAAGGGTCCAATGTTCCTTCCCCTTGTTATATAAAGTGTGGGGGTCTAGTTTGGCAGCTCCAGTGCGAGGATATTTTGAATTTTGAGGCCGAGATTTCAATTGCATTGCATGATATGTGGCTTGGAGAGCTATCATTAATCGTATATGTTGTCTGTTAGATAATAAAATATTACTATATTAGGCTTATTAAAAAAATCAAAATCTAATCACTTAACTCTGTTTTTTGTGATAGGCTGAAGTAGGACGGCATTCAACTTTAGAGCGTGAATGGGAGGTGTACAGATTTCTCTTGGATGAGAACTGTGAGTTTCAATTAACAGGTGGTGTTGCTAGAAATAAGATTGTAAATAGGGTTAGAAGAACCTTAATGGGTTGGTAAGTAGTATTTTTTAACACTCTGTATTATGTAGCATCCGGTGTTGCAATGTGTGTCATGTACCATTGAGTGTCTTCTAATTATTATTTATATGTTGATCATTGGTTGTTCGCTTTGTAATTCCACTAGCCTGTATTTGATCTTCTTGGTGTTCTTTGCATTACAATTATCATAAAACCTGGTTTAAGGGTTTTAAGAAAATAAGAAGTTGCACGAGTTCCAGTTGTCACGTTGTAAAATAAAAACAGACAGCCAAAGGGATGAATCGAGATGGTTCAGATTATGTGTTGCTTAGTGCTTACTATGATGAGTTTGAGGCTGAGCCATGAAGCATTTTGTTCTTCTAAACATCGGCATTTCTGATTGAGAGCCTTTAAAGCAGATTGTACAGTGATATAAGATTGACGGGTGATCGGGGATGCTGATTGGTGAATGCATGTACAAGCTGTTATCTTGGGGGATACAGCCTTATTTTTTCTTCAGGGTGTGACATATGACTTCAGGCATTGCATAGATGGCAAAAGTTTGCACAACCTTTCATTCAATGTCGTGTAACTTGAAAAAAGAAGCGAAGATGCATCTCATATATGTAATCCCCCTTTTGGGTTAGTTTCTTTAGAGTTTAATAGGCATACACATTAAGTGTAAATTTACACCACTAACTAATTAGAATTTATCTTTAGTATAACTTTCAAGATATTTATTATAAAAATCAATAAATTTATCATACATAATATTATTAGTTAAAGGTATAAATAATTTGTCGGGTACTGCTCCAATAAATTTAAATACTAATAGTGTGTTTGGTTTCTCTTCATGACATCTTATGTGCATCTATCAGAAGCATCAAAGTGTAGCTTCAGCGTAATTTGATCCAATTCAACATGATTTTCGGGTTATAAGCTCGTAGGACATGTGTCCAAACACGCACCAAAATTTTATGTCAGATAACGGTGTTGAAATACATTGGTTTTTTTGGCACAAGGAACAGCAAATAATTTCATTTAAAAAAAATAGGTCAATAAAACTTAACCCGTATTTGACTTTCACATTATATTTCTATTGTAAAATGAATTCTCTTCTAAAGCAAACAAACTCAGCATGTTACAGCAAATTACACTACATCGATTTACCAAACTGACAGTGATTCCAAACAACAGCCAATAATAGGCCGAAAGAGCAATTAGCAGCATGTAAATTTTTCTTTTTCATTCACAACAAGTTCCAACTGCAGCAACACCGGAGTTCGAGCTTCACAATCCAGAGGAAGATTTACATTTCCCAGTGTAAGTCCTGCTGTCAATCAACTTAGCAATCATGTGAACTATGGGAAACATAAATTATCAATATACAGCCTGCTTACATCCAATCATCTTCCATATATACTACACAAATTCCTATTTGAATAATCCTGTCCAATCAAACATAAACAGAATAAGGCTAAGGAATCACTTTGTTTCACATTCCAAATTTGAGATAGCAAAATTGAAAGTAAAAATAATGTAATTTACCCCCCCAAAAAAAACTAAAGAATAATTCCAAGTTTGAAGACTGAGAACTGAAAAGTGCTTGCAACAAAGAAATAATGTAATCATCATAATTCATAAAATATGAATTAATCAAGTTTTGGATCAAGAATAAAAAGAAACCCCAAAACGCATCATGACAAAGCAGAATAAGAACCAATAAAGCTTCACACCACCAAAAGTCAGATCAAGGACAAGCATGTGCACAAACACGCTAATAATTTGTTTAGTTTTGAGCATCCATGCCTGATTTGCATTTGTTTATATATTGTGCACTATTGATCTTTTAATATCATATGCTTTTATAAGTGTCATTGACCATTTTCAATAAATAATCCTTTGAACCAAAACAATTACATACCTTCTGGGAACTCCATTTCAATTTCTTAAGACTCTATTTGGTTCAATAAAAAGTACAGAAGAAAGGAATTTAAAGAGAGAAGAAATAACCCATCCTTGTTTGATTTACAAGGAAAAAGAATGTTTTACTCAAACTGTTTTATGCATTTTAAATTCACTTTTCCTCTCTTCCAAACCCTCTAAATATTGGAGGAAGCCACATTTGGATAAGAAAAATTTTACTCCCCTCCATTTACTTCCTAAAACCCTCCCCTTCCCTTGATTTCCCTCCTCCAATCAAACACTGCACAAACCTCTATTTGTAGCAAGCACCAGAGCATGTGCAGTATAGTAATGTTCATTCCCAAAATATCTACATCCGTCAGTTTCCCATTTACATCAACATTTCTGTACTTCATTACCACAGCGTGACAATAAATTCGATTTCCACGAATGGGGTAAAAAAATTGAAACTTTAATCAAACCTCTTGGATTGCAAAATTGAAGACTAATGACATCTAAGATATCAAATTCACCAACCCAAACAACTCCGTAAGTACATCAATATTGATCCACAAAACGACTTTTGAGCCGGAACTGACTTGACCGTGGTCAAAGCAAAGACAATCAATCAACCATCAGATTAACCCATTACCAAGCCCCTTGCAAATCGGCACGCAACATTTTAAAGTTTTTGAATATGGAATTGTCTGACTTCTCCAAAGAAAAAAATAAAATTAAACAATTTCATTAAAAATAATTGATACAATTTTTTATATATTTAAAAACTATTAGAACAACATAAAAAATTAAGCCAATTATCTTTTTGTTAAAGTTATTTAATTCTATTTTTTATTAAAGAAAGTTAAACAACACCTTTGATTATTTGCCACATTTTAAAAACATATGAATTCACTTCTCGGTATTTCGCGAACATACCATAACCAAAAACACCATAAGAAGAAAATTGGCTGAAAACAAGGGGTTTCCATTAATGAAGCAAAATCCTACACGCAGGACAATGACACAAGAATTACAGTGTTTTCAAACACATCAAATTTCCTGTTACACCAAAAGCACCTAAACGCTGATATACATACTAACTTAAAAAAACCCTTTAAGCCTTCTTGGGAGACTTAGTGGCCTTGGATGGAGATTTGGACTCCTTGGAAGCCTTCTCAGTCTTCTTAGGCAACAAAACAGGGTTAATGTTCGGAAGCACACCACCGTGAGCAATTGTAACACCAGCCAGCAATTTTCCTAACTCCTCATCGTTCCTCACAGCCAAAAGCACATGTCTGGGAATAATCCTATTCTTCTTGTTATCACGAGCAGCATTCCCAGCCAACTCAAGCACCTGCACAATCCACACAAACAAACACATTCCAACATCAGAACACATAATTAGGCAAAATTATTGAACGGTAGTAAGCGATGCCAATTAAGTTATGTTGTTATGTTACCTCAGCGGCTAGGTATTCGAGAACAGCAGCCAAGTAAACGGGGGCACCGGTGCCGACGCGCTGAGAGTACCTTCCTTTCTTCAAGTAACGGCCAATTCTTCCGACGGGGAATTGGAGACCGGCCTTGACGGACCTCGACACCGGCTTCTTCTTTGGCCCGCCGCCCTTTCTTCCTCCGGCGCCCTTCTTGATCTTTCCGCCAGTGTCCATATCGGAACCCTAGAATTTAGCTGCGGTTGAATGAAGTGAGGAATGAGAAGGTTAAGCGTTGATGCGTGAGAGAGAATTGGATGAGAGCTGAAAAATGCTTTGGCACGGTTTTATAGATAGAGCTTCTCTTGGACGCTGCCGCTGTCATTACAAGGATCCGGCATTCAAAGAAACGTGGACGGTTGGATTAGGTCTTATCTACGGCTCAGGACTCGCTATATGGCAATCCGTGTGCTGCCAAATTGACCAATGGGATGCCGCTTTGTCACACGCTCTTCTTTTTTCCGTTTCTCCTCTTTCACTTTTACAAGGCTAAATTGTAATTTTGGTCTTCCAGGTATTGGTACTTGTGTGATTTTGGTTTCTCAGGTTTAAAATGTGACAATTCGATCTCCTAAGTATTATCTATATTAAAATCAAGTCATTTCGTCAATGTTTTATTAAAATTTTAACGGTGTGGATGACGTGTCACATTGAGGAAGTGACTTGCCATCCACACCGTTAAAATTTTGACAAAGCATTGACAGAAGGACATGATTTTAATATAGATAATATTTGGGGGACCCAATTGTTACATTTTAAACCTGGGAGACCAAAATCGCACAAATACGATACTTGAAAGACCAAAATTACAATTAAACCCTTTTAAAATGTTTCGTTAATGGAAAATAAGAGTAACTATAACTAACAAGTTTTTTTTTAATATTTCACATATATTTTTTTAATTTAAGTAAAATTTAACAATATGCATTAATATGTAAATACGTTTTTGTTAAAAAAGTGAAAATAAAAATATTGATAAAAAGAAATATTTATTATATTAAAAATATATAAATTATTGCTTTTATTTCTTCAATAAAAATATTTAACTCCTTTATTGTCAATTATAGTTTTAATAATTGGCGTTAATTAAACAAAAATATCACTATTGTGAAATAACGATGAAATCGTGCATCTTCAACAATTATAAATTATGATAGGAAATGTTATTATTGTTAAGAATGAGTACTTAATTTCAATATGTATGAATAAATTAAACAAATAAGAATTTTAAAATTGATGAGTCAATTAATAAAATAACTTGTATGGATCAAAAAAAAATTGTACCTTTTACTCTCCGGTAGAACTTGGAAATATCCTCATAAACATTGATATTTTAAACTGAATATGAGACTAATATTTACTTTTCTGATTAATCATACTTAAAATTTTTTGTTCCTTTTCAAGGATGTGTTTTGTGATAATTAAACTCAACTCCTTCACCACAAGGCAACGTGTATTATCGACTAAATTACACTCATTAGGCTGATCAAATATTTATTTAAAATTGTATAAAAAAAATTAATAACTCTAAATTTGTATAGATGAAAAGGTTTGTACTTGACGACTAAATAATCTTGTATTGGCTAAATTTAAGTAATAGGATAAGACATTTTGATAAATTCAAAAAAAAAAAAATGTTCATCTTACTTTTGATATGATTGTGATCTTCTGCAATTACACTTTTAACTGCACAAATCCTAACCTTTCAAAATACATGTAAATTTTACAATAATTACATTTTGTTTTATAATAAATCCTAATATAAAAATCATATAAAAAGTCACACGGTTTAAAAAATATATAGCATTTATTAAATTTAATATATAAATCATATTTAATAACTATCATAATTAATATATTATAAATAATATTGACTACCAAATAACATTAAATACTACGCTTATTAAATATAATACATAGTAAATTATCAAGTATAAAAATTAAGAGGAAAACTGTTATATATGTTCATCAATTTATTAATAATATATTAATATATATTTGAACCTTTTATTTAAAAAATGTTTTATAAACTAATTATTCTAAACAATAATAAAAATAGTATAATTTTTAATATATATATATATATAGGTATTAATTTTTATAATAATTACATTTTATTTAAATTTAATAAATATATCATATCTAATAATATTATAATAAATATATTATAAATAAAATCAACTATTGAATAACATTAAATATTACATTTATTAAATATAATATGCAGTCAATTATTAAGCATAAAAATTACGAGAGAAATTTTTATATATTTACATATTATACTATTATTTATTTTAATTTTTCTATTTTAAAATATGTTTTATCAAATAATTCTTTTAAACATAAACAATAGTAAAAATTTAATGTATTAAAATATATATTACATTTTTTAAATTAAATAAATATATTATATTTAATATATTACAGGTAAATTGAATTTTCAATAACATTAAATACTGTATTTATTAAATACAATATGTAGTCAAATTATTAAGTATATAAAATTTAACAAAATATTTAATACATTAAAGCATATGTTACATTTTTTAAATTTAGGAAATAAAGAGCTTAATATACATGTATTGTCCACGTAAAAAAATTATATTGTCAATCAATCATAAATCATCTTTTATATAATTATTATAAAAGTCAATAAATTTTTCATACATTATAGTTTGACTGTTTGTAATTGGATGATAATCTAAAAACGCTTTACACTATCACTTCATGTATTATTTATTCATAAATATATTATATTAAACAAATGTCATAATTAATATTTGTAAGTAAAATTGATTGCCCAAAAATATTAAACACTATATCTATTAAGGCTATGTTTGAAAAAAGTAACTAAAAAACTAATTGTAGCTTGGAAAGCTAGTTGAAAATTGAAAAGCTAACTGATAGCTAAAAATTGATAGCTAAAAGCTGAAAACTGTTAAGTTAGCTTATTAGATTAAAAGTGTTTGGTAAAATTATATTTTGAATTTTGAAGTAGCTGATAAATATAAAGTAAATAGAAATTGATATATTTATATGATATTTTTAATATAATATTTTAATTTTATTAATAAAAATATATTTTGGAGTATTTATAATTTTAGTTTTTTAATTAATTTTAGGTTTAATACACCAATAAGTCCTTGAATTCTTTGAACATTTTTAATTAGGTCCTTAAACTATAAAAAAAAAAAACTAGTAATTGGATTCTTAATCTTCTACAACCTTTGTAATTAGATCATTGGAGTTAGTTTACGAAAGCTTAAAACCACTAGAAAAAATAACAATTTGTGACGATTTACTAACTCTAGAGACCCAATTACAAAAAATTATAGAAGATCAAGGACCCAAATACAAATTCATTTAGTCTAAGGACTTAATTAAAAATTTTCAAAAAATTCAGATACTTATAAATGTATTAAACCTTGATTTTAAACTCTTGTAGTTTTTTATTTTTAGATCAATTTTTTTAATTACATTTTTTAGTTTCAATTATGTTATTTTTTCATAATATGCATTCTACTATTAATCTTATATTACATCTTAAAATATGCCCAACCAAGTTTAAAATAAAATAAATTCACATACACTTAAGTAAACATCATACTTTTATTATATTTATTAGTGCAATGGTTAAAATATTTTGAAGTATAATGTTAAAATAACAAAATAATAATGTAAATAGTGTAATGATTAAAATAGTCAATGTAATAAAAGAATATTTAAAAAAATAATAGCAAATATAAAATAAAATTAATCTATTTACTATCATTATTAATATCTTAAAATATAATGAAAAAGTAATAAAATAAATATTGTAAATAATGTACTAATTAAATAATCTATGTGATATAAAAATATTATAAAATAATAACAAAAATAAAATAAACTAAAGTTATCGTCTATTATTATCAATATGTTGAGTTATAAAGTTAAAATATTAAAATAAATAGTATAATAGTTAAAATAAACTAGAGTAATGTACAGAACTGTAATAAGAAAATTTAATAAATACTTTAAAGGTAAAAATAGAATAAAATATAAAAAACTAGAAGCTAGAAGCTAATGCTTTAAAAAACATTACTTGAAGTATCATCTCAAAAAACAGTACAAGATACTAAAAAAAGTTTGTTTATCAAATACTATTAATAAGACCAAACAAGTTATTCAGCTAAACTTACTTGATAAACATCACTAAATATAACACTTAGTCAAATTATTACTTCCTCCGTTTCTTTTTAAATGTTGTTTAGGGTTTTTATACACACACTAATAAATGTAATAAATTTGTTTGTTTTCCATAAAACAGTATTAATGTTTTCTATTGTACCATTTTTCATTTCTACTTCACAATTAATATATACTAGTTGTAAATGTGTAAATTAATTAAAAATTAAATGAAAAATAAGGGTATAATTGACAAAAATAATAATAATGTTATCTTAAACTTTAACAATAACAGATGAATAGGAACAAAATTTTTCTAAAAAATTGACAAATAAAAAAAAAACAGAGGTAGTATATATAAAAAATAATAGGTAAATTATTTTATATGTGTAAACCACAACAAGAAGATGATGAGGACAAGCCTTGAAGACTTCGCAAGAGTTGGCTTATAGTTTTGATGAGTGCCTCACACTTGTTGTGGTGACAAGTTGTAATAATTTTGTGCTGTGCGTCTCAGTATTAGTGATCTTTTGATTTTCTACCCTTTGATAGATTTGATCCATTGAAGCATAAAACTTAATAAAGAACAAAAAATGAAAAATATTTTTCGTAAACATAAAATGAATTAAGGGTGTAATAAGTTTTTCTTTGTACGATTCATTAAAACAAATTATCTGGTAAATAAGATGGTTAAAACGTAATATGTTATTTTGATCTGCTTCTGATAAATTGGTTTCCAGTACAGAATAATCGATTATATATGTTGTGACTGGTTTTGTAAAAAGTAGTAGATTCGGCAATAGTTGTAACATCCTGATTTTTTCATATTTCTCTAATATGTAAATATAACATTATTTTAATAATAAATAGTATTATTGGATTTTAAGTCGTTTCTTTTAAATTATACTTTGATAAAATAAAACTTTGAAGGAACGTTTATTTATTTAAGTTAAAAAAATATTGTAAACTCAAATAAGTTGAAACTTATGCATAAGATTCAAAATTTTAGTAAAATTAAATATCAGTGTAGCATCATTTGTTTCCTATTTTATTCATTTACAAAAAATGAATAAAATTTATATTGGGTTAAATATGTTTTTAGTCCTCCAAAAATATGACAAAATTAGTTTTAGCTCTCAAAATTTTTTTCCTTTAATAAAGTCCCCTAAATATTAAAAATACTCTAATTAGATTTCTGTGCTAAATTTTGTTTAACTTTTTTGTTAAATGATGGTCACATAAGCATCACAATCACTATTAATTTGCTGGTATAGCCGTTCATGTCAACTATTATATCCAAGTCAGATTAGTAACAGACTTTTTAATAAAATTATTATATTTTTAACCCTAAACTACAGATTTTTTTAACTCTAAAACAAAAGTAATTACTTGATTTTTTATTCAAAATTATCACTAAGCACTTCAGGCAATAAAATACTTTACTTGGAATCTGATGTGATTATTATTTAACAGAATAGTTAAACAGAGTTTAGTACAGAGATCTAATTAAGTTATTTTTAATATTCAAAGGATTTTGTTTAAGGAAAAAAAATTGAGGATTAAAACCAATTAATTTTGTCATATTTTTAGAGGATCAAAAACATATTTAATTCATCTATATTTTATTCATCTTGTTAATTATTTTAATTAATGGTGTTTGTAATTGATTGTGAAATTATACTTCAACTAAGCTCAAATGATTAAAATAACTTATAATAAATTAGTTTTGGAAAAAAAATCATAGATTTACATAAATCAAAAGATTTGTGTAGGAATTAAAATAAAATTTAGTATTTTTTAAAAAGATTTAGAAATTTTATTTATCTGGTTTTAGTAGAGAATTTTATAAACTTAATTAAAGTTAAGGTTGGGCACAAATTAAAATTTTAAGTAATTATATTAGAAATGAAAGATATTAAAATGATAAAGTTGAATGATTATAATAATAATAATAATAATGGTAAACAACTATACCTATTGCTGTAATTAAATGTGTGATACGTTTCTTATTTTATGACTCCAAAGTAATAGGTTTAGAAAATTTTCTTTTCCAGCCCTTACACAGGCCAGCCAGCTTACATAAACAATTGGAATCCAATTGGTTTTGATATTAATTTTCTTGCCCAACTCATTTGTACACCTAAGTGTAGAACGTCAACTAGCCTAAGTCACATAACCTGAGCAAGAAATTTTATCAATTGGCCAGGTCTCAAACCAAATAGGCCACTAGATTGCACGTGTTTGGTCCTAGTTTGGGTGTCTTAGGGCATGCTATTCCTACCTTTTCTTTTTTCTTTTTTCACCTCCTTCTTTTTTAAAAAATACATAAAATTCCACTTTTGTCTCCCTCAAAATTTTAAATTCACCTCTCCCACTTCCCTTTTCACACTCCCCACCTCCCTCCCTCCTCTCTCAATCTCTTCTCTTCTCACCCTGCTCTACCCCCCAACCAACGTCGTCGCCCCCAGTCATCGAAAGAACGTGACATTGCCTCATTCGCACCGCCTTACTTCGGCAAGCTTGGGCAAGCCTTTACAGCCATGCCGTTGTCGAATATGAGGTTCGTTTATTTTTTTTTATTTCTAGATTGAACGAAATCACGATTCCGTTGTGTATCTGGTGAGGATACATAACGGAATTGCGATTCTGTTATATATCATTTTCGGATACACAACGGAATCATATATATATATATACATATATATATATATATATATATATATAGGGGGTGTATACTATGTGAATGACTTTCTTATGTGAGCATGAGAACAGTTAATCTCAATCGTTAAATTAAAATAGAAGGCCTAAATTAAAATACTTAAGAATTCAAATTTAAACCTCATGTAAAGATCAAATCTCTAAAAATTCACCAAACAAAAATCAAATCTCTAAAATATTTCAATTATCATGTCCTAAAATATCTCAAGTATTACGTCACTCTTCTTCAAGATTGTCGTTAGTCCATCACTATTACCAACATGACCGCCGCTACTACTAGGCGTGGTGATGGCGGCAGCGAAGCGACAGCGATGGCAATGGCAATGGTGGCGATGATCATGACGGTGGTGATGGGACAGGTCATGGTGGTGATGGTGATGGCAATGATAATCATGGTGGTGGCAGTAGCAATGGTCATGGCGGTGGTGGTGGTGGCGACGGTCATGATGATGATGATGATGGGACGGTCATGGTGTTGATGGTGATGGATTAACTACAATCTTAAAGAAGAGTGACATGATAATTGAAATCTTTTAGAGATTTTATTTTTGTTTGGTGAATCTTTTAGAGATTTGATCGTTACATGAGATTTTCATTTGAATTCTTAAGTATTTTAATCTAGGCCATTTATTTTAACTTAACGGTTAAGATTGACTGTTCTATTTTCACATAAGAAAGTCATTCTCATAGTATACGCCTCCTATATATATAATACTTACTTGAAGAATAGGTCATGCTTACTTTACTCCACTTAATATTTTATTAGGTTTAAATATATTTTTAGTCCCTATAAAGTAAATGAATTTTGATTTTAGTCCCTATAAATTTGTTCTCTGTTTTTCATCCCTTTGAAATTTGAAATTATCATTTTTGGTCATTATAAAATTAGCGAATTTTGATTTTGGTCTCTGTAAAACATTTTTCTTTGATTTTCATCCTTCCAAAATCTGAAATTATTATTTCTTGTCCCTAACATGCATTTTAAGGTAAATAAATAGCATTTATTTTAGGAGCCTATGAAATTTTTTAGAGGTGTTGCATACTGAAATGATATTACACACACTAGTGGGTGTCACCTAGGATGGTCACTTGACCTTTCATTGAACATATGAGCAGTTAATGAGTGTCATATAATAATAGGGACTAAAAACAATAATTTCAAATTTTGAGGAATAAAAACCAAAGAGAAAAATTTATAAGGATTAAAATCAAGATGCGTTTATTTTACAAGGACTAAAAACATATTTAAGCTAATTTCATTAATCCAACAATTGGTTTGAGAGTTTATATTAGGGTATTTATTGAGTCAGAATTGACCTCATGAACTTGATATCCAAATCAAATCAAGTAAACTAGATCGATTAATTGGTTCTTTTTATTTCAAATCTAAACTAAACTAATTATAATATATGCTTGTTTCTTGAATTTATCTTTTTTCAACCCAATGTCTTAATCAACTATTTTTTTAACTTTTAGATTAATAAATTTTAGTCTTTAGGACTTAATTTTTATTCTACTTTAGTTTTATTTTTCCTCTTTCATTCATTTTTATTCTCCTAGGAACTTAATTTGGTCATGTCTAGTATCTATTATGCGCTCTGATTTTTCAGCAATTTTTTTTCTCTTTTGTCTGCATTTCGACGTCTTTAATTTTTCACAAGCTAACGATTTCCATTTTGTGCACTAAATGAATATTTTGCGCCCTCTACTATCACAAACTCACATGTTTTACAATTTTCAATTTAATTTTATTCGCAATGGATTTACAATTTCTGTGTTTTATTTCTATGCTGTGGGCTAATATTTTGATGTTAGGTTGCAGGTATTTTGTAATTTCATGTTGTATTTTAAATTAATATTTTTTTTCATATTTTTATATTTTTTTGGTTTCTCACATGTCTCTTTTCCGAAGCAAATTTACGATTTTTTTTTATGAAAGTTAATTTACGATTTTAGGATGGTTCTCATTTTAGGATTGATATATGACGCTATGTATTTTATTATTTTAATGACTACATATATCTATTACATTTGAAAAGGTAATGATGCATATACATATAGTATCTTTATTTTAGAAGTTCATCCCAACAAGCACGTTTGGTATTATGCCATAAATAACTTGGGAACATATTGAGACAGTCTTGTAAGTTGCAAACACTCTCTTTTAGCAGCTTCGCTAGTCACGTAATTATTCTATTTCGGTAAGTTTTCTTCAACCTCTTCCTGCATGTACATTTAATTTTCAACACTGTAAATTGTTGCTTTGCTCACATGAGAAGGAAAAAGCATAATATCTGGGAAAAGCAGATTAGATTGTTATCAGAAATTTTGCAAAAATGATATATAGCAAAAAGATTCAGCATATATATTCAGCTTGATTACAAAATAGCATTTAATTTTTTTTTCTTTTTGGTACATGAGTGAATGAAATCAATAGTAGTACATGCATAATAATAATCCCGATCGATCATTTACACCATGTGCGAGCGAATTCAGAAATAAGATTATCAAACTACACCAATTAATGTACGTACGTACATCATGCACAGGCCACTGAACGAAGCAGGCAAGTTGAAGCACCGACAACCAAAGCTGCGAACAACGTTGGCAACAAGAAATCCAAGCGGAGCTGCTCATCACCGCGTGTTCCGGCAAGCACACCATCTCTCTGGGAAAATCCAAAGGAATCCTAACAAAGTGGCCAACATCATTACAGGGCTTTGAGAACGACGAAGATGGAGATGTCGCCAACACAAAAGCCACCCCGGGAGCCAGAGATACCAACATGACGGTAACGATTAAGAGAACTGTCCACGTAACGGCGTTGAGTAACAGAAAGGGTAGTGTTGACGCCACTCGCCGGAAAAATGAATGGAAGCAAACGATGGACATGGTCTTGGACAACCGATAACAAATCTTCGCTAAAAAGAGGCTATGCTGGTGCCAAGTTAAGGAATGGGACCCGTTTTTGTTAGTTATTGTCATTGTGTGGCACTAACCAACGTTTGAGTTGGGCTAGTATAGAAGGTGGTGTGGGTGCACGTTTACATAACTTCTCTACGTTATGACAAAAAGGCCTTTGCTTATAAGCCGGCACGTACGTTATTGCTGGTTTAGACCGTATTTGGGGAATTGTTTGTGTATGAAATGATTTGAAACGTGCAGACCGGCCCGAAGAATAGAAAAAAATCCCGCACTTATGCTATTGATTGATTATTTGTATTGCAGTGATCAGCTTGACACGGCACGGCACTGGCAGAGCAGAGTAATTCAAGAATATTCAAATATTCAATTTCGAGTTTCAACAATTAATCGATAACAATATATATAGTTTGAAATTAATGAAAAACTTAAAATCATTTTCATAAAAAAGTAATTTTACAAAAAGTATTCCATTACACAAGTAATTGATGGATATATAAAATTTTCATAATCTTGTCTGGTTAGGGCTTAGAAATGAAAAAGGCATCACGGTTACATCCTAAAGACCGAATCTGATGTTCTGGCTTTATCTGTTTAAACCTAACTTTGGAAGATATTTAACTGTCTCGGACCTCGGTCTCTGCTTTGGTCAAAGTTTTTTTGGTTGATAAATGGATTTGACCTTGCGAAATTTATTTTTCGTTAATTTCATTGGTTTATAAATGGATTGGCGTTAATAGGTCATTTGCTTGAATCGAACTTAGTCCGATCGTAAATTAGGAACAATATTGGGTAAACCTGATTTATTATCGTTATATATTAATCTTAATATTGTGTATAGTTAAATTGTAGAATAAAATAATTATAAAACTTAAATTAAGGTATATTTTAGAAAATATATTTTAAAATAAAAAATATCATTATAAATATAATACTGTCATACAAAATATTATCTATTAAATAAAAAAATTATGATAAAATATGTTTTTGGTACCTCTAAAATTTCTCAAGTTCAGTTTTAGTCCCTCAAAAAATTTTCATCCTATTTTGGTCCATTTAATTTAAAAATATACTACTTTTGGTTCTCAAAGTGGTTTAAATAACGTTTTATAACTGCTATTAAATGTTACTTTGAGGACTAAAACTGTTGCATTTTCAATTAAATGGACCAAAATAGGACGGAAATTTTTTGAGAGACTAAAACTGAATTTAAGAAATTTTAGTGGGACCAAAAACATATTTTATCCAAAAAATTATTATTAATATATATTTATTCAAAAAACTTAGATTTTTGAAAAGAATATAAGACTTTAGACTGGGTTGGGTCAACCCGAAGCATAACCCAAATCTATTTTCAAAATACACTGGGTCTACTTTCCAAAGGCCGAACCCATCAAAACCAACCTTAGGCCTGGCCGAGTTGGTAGGATAGGACGAACAGGGTCCTACACACCCCTAGACGTTAGATATAATTCTCTAACTATGTCAAAATGGTTGTTTAATTTTTATTTTTTTTTACAATGGTGGCAACAAGGCTTGAACGTAAGACCTTGTGTAAACATATCCCAACTCTTCACCACTAGGTCAACTTTACTAAGTTAAAATCATAATTTTATTTTGATAATTAATGCCAACCTTTAATGCTAATATTTATTGTACAAGTTATTAAAGTAGAATTATATTTTTACAAAAAAAATAACATAAAAAATACATATCATATTATATCTAAATTTTATTCATTGTAATTTTTTGTCTAGCACACTTATTCAAATGGAGCATACTAGTAGGGATTAGGGGTGGAAATAGGTCAGGCGGTCTATCAAGGGCCCATGACCTAGCCTACATAAGGTCTGGCCTGGCTTGGCTCATTTATTAAAAAAGCTAGGGTTAGACTTTTTAAAAAGCCTATTTAGGTAAAAAGGCTAGGCCTTAGACCTTAAAAAAAGCTTATTAAGTCTAATAAGTCGACCTATTTATATAAATATATAATAAAATATTATTATATTATATGTTATGTTATATTAAATATACATAATTATATATAATACATATATTATATACAATAATATAGAGAAATATGTAATTACTAACAGGCCTTTTTAGGTTAATAGGCCTTTTTAGGCCAACAAGCCTACTTATGCCAATAGGCCTATCACCCTTTTTATAAGTCTTATAAGAAAATAGGTTTTTAAGCATGTTTATATGTCTAGCCTAGGCCTTTAATAAAGGCTTATGACAGGTAAATAGGTTAAACTTAGGCTTTATTTTTTTAATGAAGGCTAGGTTCAGACCTATTAAAGCCTAACCTCACCTGACCTATTTCCACCCTTAGTAGGGGTGGCAAAGCGGGTTCGACCCGCCTAGTTAACTCGCCATTTTTGGCGGGGCGAGTAAGCCAGTAAAACCCGCTAACCCACGGGTTAGGCAGGTCAACCCATGACCCGCCACTTTTTTCTTTTTAAATTTCCCCTTCCTTAGTTATTGTACCAAAGACATTAATAAAAGAAAAAGTAAAAGATGCTCTATGCACACTACTACACGTTCGCAATGTTATCTTAAAAAATATAATGACAACAATAACACATGCGTTTGGGGTTAGTTTCACTTGTAATTAAATACAATTTAATGTTATACTAAAAAATATAATCCCTCATACTTTTGAATAAGATGTGTTATTTATTTTCAAGTAAGTTATTTTTATAACTTTTAAATAAAAAATAATAATTTCTCCTTCATATATTTAATGTATAATAAAATAATAATAAAATTATATGTCAAACAATCAAAGATTCAAAGTGATATAATCTGTATTAAAATAAAAATTATTTAATCCGATTCAATTAGATGATAACAAAAAAAAAAGAATTAATTGAGTTTTTTTTTATAAAAAAGTGGGGTGGGCTAACTCGCCAACCCACATTTTTAAACCCGCCAACCCATTCTTAGCGGGTTGACCCGCCAATCCGTCTTTTGTACAATCCACCAACCAACTCATTATTCTTTGGTGAGTCAACCTGCCAACCCACTACTAAGCGATGAGGGTTCAACGCTTCAACCCACTTCTCGCCGGCGGGTCAACTCTCCCCGCCTCTCTTTTGGCGGGTTGGGGTGGGGCAGGGCGAGTTGGCCTGTTTTGCCACCCCTAACCCTTAGTAGGGATGATAAAGAAGTAGGTTGAGGATGAGTTTGACTATTTCCATTTTTGCCCTCACTAATGGGTAGGACAAGTTTGATGGCGAATTCAGAAGAGACTTATAAGAGAAATGAAATTCAACTATATATTTGTCAGATTGAAGAAATCCATGGAGAATTCACCTACCTTTTATAAAAAAATATTTACTTATATATAATTTTAAATAAATCCTATATTAAGTTATTAATAATACTTTAATTCAAATAATATATAAAAATTAATAAATAACGTGAATCATAAAAATAAATATTTAAGAATTAAATTATATTTTAATAATTTGAATATGAATTTTATTGTTATTATTTAAATTTTTAGGCAATATAATAATTAATTTATATTTTTAATATTTATAAAAATTAGTGTAAAATATATTTTTAACTCTAATATACATACATACATGTGGGTTTGCATTTCTAAACCTGAACTTGTTTCTACAAAGTGAGAAAAACTCAAATCTAACCTTAGTTAAAACGAATCTTTTCTTGTAGTCAAATTGAGTCGGGTGAATACCTACGAGTACAAATTTAATTGTCATACCTAGGCCTCACAAAATAGGGTAAGTTAAATCCTGAGCTTACATGGCCCAGAGTGCAACATTTGCAAGTCACAAAGTTTTAACTACAATAGTGAGTTTGTTACCATAATTTTATTTATAAAAAAAATAAATAAATATACAAATCAACATTTTGAGTTAACTCACAAATCATTTAGACCAACATGTAAATGAAATACTCTATGTACAAAAATAAATAAACAAATTAATGGGTGTTCTAAAAGGCTGGGGTTTTTCCTCCTCCCTAGAAGTGTTTTTCCATATGTTCAAACATTTTTTCAAGTAAGTATAAGGCCACAAAGCATAAAGGTTAGTTAACCCTTTGAGTTGGAAAAGGTGTAAAAGTTTTTAATGCTTAGGCTAAGACTTTGAAAGGATTTAATGACTATTTCTTATTGTATACCACCTTCACGTCCATTTGCAAGCTTATGATGGACGATGGAGACAAATTGTTCCCTTTTATTTGAATGAGGAACATTTAGTAAGCTCATTCCCTTTTGTTTTCATTTCCTATTTTTACTTTTAAATTACAAAATTGTCACCTTGTTTTCAACTTATTTCTTGATTTCAAATATTTGTACAAGAAATAGAGAAAACAAAGAAAAAAAAAGTTGTTTTCAGTATTTCTTGTACAAATCTTTAAAAACAAAAAACAAATTAAAAACAAGGTGACAATTTTGTAATTAAAAAGTGAAAATAAGAAATTAAAACTGTGATATCCTTTATCCTAAAGTTAATTATTAAACAAATTTTACGAAAATATAATATACCTTTCATTTGTGAAATAAAATGGTAAATTTAAAGTCTTTCCCTTCACACAATAAAAGACATCACACGCATAACATGCATCATCTTACACTTAGTAAAATACTTTATTAATTAATAAAAAGATAGCGACCCACAATTGGCCTTACAAATCTTTGAAAATAAACAAAACGTACTAATGCTAAGTTCAAAAGTTAAGGACATAAAATAGTACTTAACCAAGTCTCGATGTCACAATCCTATCAGAGCAAACCAAACCCAATCAATAATAAATTAGACTGCAACGAGGCCAATGCCTTTACTTTAAGACTCCTCCTTAGGGTCCTGTTGAACATCACATATGTATCACAAACATAAACAGAAAAACACCTGAAAACAAGGGAATGAGATACATCTCACATCACGCTTAAAGTATGAAAATGAAAACAGGTAGAATACACAACACATGCAAAATCAGGATAACATTATTTTGCAAAGATTAAAAACATAGAAACATATGTAATATAATGCCACTTAACTTCTACTTCTTATCCAATGTGGTACCAATCTAAGTTCATCTCGAAAGTAGAGTAAGAGTAAGTGCACGGCCATAAAAAGTGCCATCAGTACCGATGCCTTCGGCTTTCATATCTTCAACTAGTATGATATTCTTCGGTGACTAGTCGAGATTACCTAATTTTTCCAGTACGACTCTGGCTCCATGGGATCAATATAGGCCATTGAAGTTTCTCAACCGGGTACCACCCTCAAGGCTAAGGTTAGACAACCTATCCCGGCCTCCATCAGCCGAATTCCTACATACTTTCTATTTTTACATGACTTAATGTCATAATGCATGGTCACATACAATGCTCACAGCTTTTCATAGGTTTTTATCACAGAGCATTGACATAATTTCATATCATACTTAGTTTTTGCAAGGTAAATAACAATCATAAGATGTAAATTCAACAAGCCACTCAAACAATGACAATCATACAATGAATAGAAGGTTAAGAACATCAATTTTAGTGTCTCAGTGGATCACGCTTAACACCTAACCCTTGGCATTTATCATCACTTATATTTATTTCCAGACCCACTCTTTGGTAGGTCCACATTTAGTGTCAACTTTCTAACACTCAATGCCCAACCTTCAAAGAACCAAGGGTTGCTCCCTATTGCCCCACGCTCAACGCCAATTTTGGCACTTAGTGCCATAACGCTCAATGCTAATTTTCTGTCGCTTAGTGCCAAACCACCAGGAAACTCTCTGTCTCTTTCACACTCAGCGCCAAAATTTCGGCGCTTGCAATTCCTACAAATCGCGAGGCTTTGCAAAATGTGTAACCCATAACTTTCCTTGGCTTCCAAACACTCCCAATAAATTAATTAATTCCTAGTTTTTGCTATTACCTTTGTTACTAGTCAATCTATCCTATGAATTCCACACTCACAATTTTCTCAAAATCCATTAAATCCCTAACTTAGGTACAAAGGGAAAAGGCAAAAATAATCCATGATAGTCCATAATTACAACTAAACATAAAATTACGATAAAGCATATCAATGATTGGAGAAAGTCACATTCCCCTTTACACACAATCATAAAATTTACAAACAAGTAGGTCTAAGGCCAACCCCTCTACCCACAACCAAAACCATACCCATGAGCGAGATAACTCACTCCCCTTACCTTGAAAAAGACAACCTCCAGCAAGAAGATGCGAACGGTGCAAGTAGCGTCTTCCTGCGGCTCCTCACTCCTTGACTGCAACGGTTCCAACGACATGGTATCTACCAAGAGGCACAAGAGAGAGAATGAGGAAAAGGGTTAGGTTTTTAAGAAACCTAAAGGACTCTTAAAGTTAACTTTGGGCTTATGAAAACTAAGCCCAATACAAGAGTCTTAAAACTTTTAAAGACACTTCAATTATAAAACCCTAATTTAAAGGGCCCAATATCTTTTTTTTTTCCAAAATACCATTTTATTAAAAACAAGGAAAAACAAAAATAATAATAATACTAATAATAATACATATTAATTAAAGGAAAACATTGGGGTGTTACAAAAACAAAGTAAGTGCCTTTTCATTTTCTCTTCCTAAGTTAACCAATGAGGAAAAGAAAATGATCCTTTTTCTCTAACAACGGGCAAGCACATCAAGGCTTATTAATTGCTAAACTCTTCTTGAGGCAAGGATAGATTAGGTCAAGATCAAGTTGATATCGTAAGTGATTTGCATGCTTTATTTCTTCATTCTTCCTTTACTAATATTTGTTTTATTGTCATGTAGAAGAAAAGTTTGACCAAAGGACTGTGACACTTGCCTGAAAGGAGGGATACTATGATATGAGAGAAAGGCATCAACAACAAGACTCCAATGACAAATATCTTGAAGAGACCAACATTGACTTTTAACTCTCCCATCATGTCAGGTGTAGTCAGGAAAAAGGATGCCACATAAATTTGTTAAAATGGTGACCCAGACCGACTCAAATTGTCGAGCCAAAACATGAAACTAGGACGATTTGGCCTACATTCCCTTCAGACTGTCTTTTTTGGCCCAGCCTGACCTTATGCTGGGCCATCGGGCCAAATTAGCTTTACTTAGTGATAAATAAAAAAATAAAAATGAACATTTATATGCAAAATGTAATACATTTATCATATTTCTTTATTAAAATTAAAATTAAAATTTGAATGTTAATTCAAAAATCTTGTAAGGAAAAAATATTAAGGTGACACATCACATAACATTCTAGTAGGAAAATCACAAGGACAAAATGATAGTAGGTACGAGGTATTTTACATCTTACATATCACTGTATGAAAAAAATAATAATTTTAAGGCAATTGTTAAAAAAATGATAAATTATGCTTTTTCATTCTTAAGAGAATAATAGTTTTTAAAAAATGTAATCAAATACAATGGCATACGATGCTATAAATGCAACAAATTTTATTCATCAAAAGAAAAAGATACAGTAGATTTTACTTCTGAATATATGATTAAAAAAAAAAAACCTTTCTATTAATGTTTGGTATGCAAGAACATCAAAAAGAAAAAGATGTAGCAGATGTAACATATTATTTTTTCATCAATTTTTGTACATAAGAACGAAAAGTCCCTTTGTTAGGACTTTGGGGTTCCTAGCCCTTAACACAGCGCTGGTTTTCTTTTTTTACTTATTTTTTATTGATTTGGCTAGCCTTATTGGCCCATTAGACTAAACGAGCCGAGCCAAAAAAGCTTGAACTAATTTAGGCCACCTTTTTTAAGGCCCAACCCATCCCTATTTACAAGCCATTTGGGCTAGCCCATCGAGCTAGACCCATTTTGACAGCTTTAATGCCACAACAATTGTCATAAAGAGTTTGCCTTTCTTGATGATCACTCTCAAAAGCCAGCAACATAAGAAGGCTAGGGGGAGTTGAATTCTAAAAGCGAGGAGGTCATATTGGCTTATAGTTTGTCAAGTTTGCCCTTATATCTATAAGGTAGGACCTTTACAGATGAAATGCAAGGCATGTATTTCTTTCTAAACAACGAGGCTTTTATCGAGAGAATGTCTTGAGATGAATAAGAAGCAATGTTGCATATGGCCTCTTGGTGCACTGACAAATCAAATTCGATTAGATAATATGTTATTATATTTGATTAGATTAGTTTAAATAAGATTAGACAATATCATGTTAGATTTGGTTAGATAATTATACATTTGATAAATATTTTTATAATTTTATTTTTAGATTTAATTCATATTTGATTTAGTCTTTAATTCAAATATGAGCCTAATATTTCTAAAAATTGTAAATTTTGAATTTGATGATAGTCAATTTCTAGATTATGGACAAACGAAAATGAGATAAAGTAGGTGATGTGAGGATTGCCCAATATTTGAACAAAAAAAAGAAGATAATTACCATTGTGTCATTGCGTTTTCAAAGGAATTTGTTTCCACTTTCAAGAAAATATTGGAAATGACCTTTTTTTCCCAATTATGAGCTTATTTTTGAAAATGTTATATAAAATTAAAACAAACATATTTTCAACACTAATTTTTATTTTCACTTAAAATGAAAATAAAAAATGGGCAAACAAAACACCTTAATTTTAAAACTTTTTTTTAACAATGATTGCTTTGAAGCAAAATATTATCTTGGGGCCTAACAAATATGTTTTTTGGAGTGCTAACCAAGCTTAGGCGACTTGCTTTACCCCGTTGCCCTAAACTAAGACCGTAGACCCAAGAGAACACTTAAAGCATGCTTCAAAACATGTTCTATGCTCAAAAAATTACATTCTTGATGTAAAAAACGTAAAAACTAGAACTAGTAGCATTCATTTTGATGTGAAAAATCATATATGTGATTCATTTCAAAACACTCACAACAATACATTAAAATTAAATCATGTCTATTTTTACATTTAGTGGAAAGCAACACTAAATTGTGTCTATTTTATCATGTATTTTAACGTGATTTTGGTTGCCTACTGTAAAATCAAACACCCAGAAATTGGTCTCTCAACTTATGTCTCAAAATAATAATGTGTTATGGTTGAATTAAATTTAATATTGCTTATTTTTTTTCATTTTAATTTTTTTCTTCTGGAACCAATCTTGATTTGGTCATGACTTATCTAATGATTGGAGTAATTTGACAGTTAGATAAAATGTATAAATTTAAATATTATGCGCAAATAAATAGTTAAATAAAGTGTATGAATGAATATATTAAAGTGTCCATAGTAGTATACTCTATTTTAATATTGAAATTCATATATATATAACAAAAAATTGAAAGAAAGGAAATCCGACAAAAGTGAGCATCGTTGTACCCCATTGGCCAGTTTGGGAGAACACGGATTGCCAGACAAGCCATCCTGAGCCGTAGATGAAGTCTAATCCAACAGGCAACATTTTTTGCAGTGCTCGATCCTCACGGACGCTGTCCAAACCTTTATAATATAAAATCCGTGCCAACGCGTCTTCAATGTGCATCTCGCTCTTGCAATTATTCCTTTTCTCACACTCACACCACACTGAAACTGCACCTAAAATCTAGGGTTCTGACATGGACACTGGCGGAAAGATCAAGAAGGGCGCCGGAGGAAGAAAGGGCGGCGGGCCGAAGAAGAAGCCGGTGTCAAGGTCCGTCAAGGCCGGTCTCCAATTCCCCGTCGGAAGAATTGGGCGTTACTTGAAGAAAGGAAGGTACTCTCAGCGCGTCGGTACCGGTGCCCCCGTTTACTTGGCTGCTGTTCTCGAATACCTAGCCGCTGAGGTAACATAACAACATAACGTAATTCGCATCACTTACTACTGTTAAGTAATTTCGCCTAATTATGTGTTCTGATGTTGGAATGTGTCTGTGTGTGTGTGGATTGTGCAGGTGCTTGAGTTGGCTGGGAATGCTGCTCGTGATAACAAGAAGAATAGGATTATTCCCAGACACGTGCTTTTGGCTGTGAGGAACGATGAGGAGTTAGGAAAATTGCTGGCTGGTGTTACAATTGCTCACGGTGGTGTGCTTCCTAACATTAACCCTGTGTTGTTGCCTAAGAAGACTGAGAGGGCTACTAAGGAGCCTAAATCTCCATCTAAGGCTACTAAATCTCCCAAAAAGGCTTAAATGACTTAGTTTATTGGTCTTAATTTAGCCTGCACAATGTACATCTGTGTTTAGGTTCTTTCTTGTATCACCATATTTGATGCGCTTGACAAATGTAGTTCTTATTTCACCGTTTCTTTTTGCGTTTTCACTCAATCAGTAGAAACACCAATCTCTCATCAATCAATGAAATGGAATTTATTTTTCTTACATTCTTTTGATTGTAGGTTTCTTTTTCTTAGCACCCGTTGTTTTTTCTTTTTAACATCTATTTAGATGACAAAAGTAAGGGGACGAATCGAGATGGAAAAAATGAGTGTTGCTCAAACAATTCAGCTATGATTTTAATTTCGTCAAGCTTATGTATTGTTTCGGTTATAGTATGTGGAATAATAGGAAGAATGTTACCAAATGTCATGTTTCGTGTGCCATTGATTACTCATTCATTAACAGGGCAGTGGCAAGTGTGGAATGGGGTCAAATTTTTAATCAATTCCGATTCAATTTGAGCCTTCGACTGGAATGTTGAATCGGGTGTAATGCGGAGAGAGCCTCGTCAATATTTTTTCACTTCTAAGTTGCCATTTAGTGCAAATAGGTAGTTCCCTTGGGTAGGTAAAGCTTGATTCGGCCAGTTGTTAATCGGCACACAAGGTTCGAGAGCATGTTTTTTTCCCTTGCCATGCTTCATTTTAATACTCCGCACACTTTGTTATCTGGTGTATATTATGATTTTTAACTAGTCTATTTTTCTAACAAATATTGTAATAATTTGGTTTATTAGATTCTAGGAAGCAAAAATATTGCACTCAGTTGTCCTTGGCGCAGATTTTGCAATGATGTGTTTATACAGTGGAAATTAAATTCATTCTTGCCATGAAAGAATGAAGAGCAACTGCAAATGTACATCAGGCAATATAAAAAACTTCCTTGTGTTTGTAATGCAGTAGCTTGAGTCCTATTATGACTTGGTGTGAGAAATTGGACTCCCACTTTTGCAAGCTCTTCCCTCTTAAATTGGTGTGAAAGAATGAAGAGTCACAACCCAACTATAATGCCTTGGCCCATTTCCTCACCTCAGAAGCTTGTCTCAATTCTTGCACACACATCTCCCTTTCTTACATTTATATTCTTTAGGTAGTTCTACTGCAATTATTCTTTAGCCGCCTCTCAAATCCAATACATCTCATAATTTGATATGTACTAGCTGGAGCAGTGGGGCTCAGCTAGGAGGATGGAGCAAAAGAATAAAGTGCTGGACTTCTACGGGGCCTACACATTACATGCTCTCTAGAAACAGAGTAGGGGGAGATTCTTCTAGTTCTCCTAAGAGTTTATTGGAGTGATTTTTCATGATTTGCCCTTCAAGAAAATGTGGTGATTGGGATGTTTAGTCAAATATGATTGTGCTGTTAATTTTAATAATCTGATATGCGCTTCGCTTCTTGTTAGTGCCGAGATCTCTGAACAATGAAAATATATATTCGAAATGCTTTGTCTTGCTACTGTACATAGCCTTTTACATAGTGTGTTACCTTGTTGCTTGAATCGTTGAAAATTTTCTTCTTTAAACCCTGTAAATTTTGCTGTTACGGTAGGATGGCGAGGCAGAAAATTTTCCTGGTTTCCACCTGAACAGTGTTCTCAATTTTCAAATCTCATTTCAAGCGCTGTATCAACATAAATCAGTACCATGTTTTTGTTGTTTGCTACATCTTTAAATGAAATTTCATTAATTTTAAAAGTATAATAACCCATTTGATAAACTATAGAAATCAAAAATATATTTAACCTTTATAAAATAAAAATGTCAACATACTTTTTTATACATACAAAAAAAAATAATTATACTTCCCACAATTCATACATTTGGCAAGTTCATGCTATAGTTAATGTTGAGTTCAACTCCTTCATGTGATGAAGTTTTAAAGATAACAAATTGTCAATAAACAAATTCTAAGTGTTTTGAACTAAAGTTACTAATGGTTTATTTTGTGAATGTGATTATAAGAAGTAGGACTCTATGATATACATTGGTACAAATAACAAACAACATGAATCAAGTATGAGAAGCATCAATTGGAAGTATGTAAGCTTACAAAAACAGAATCTACTCATTAGATGCAACTTTATTAGAAAGAAACCTAGTAAGAAACATACCAAACTTAACATGCCCTCAAAAGATTCATATATAGCAAGATTAGAAGTTATGTATGATTAGAAGCATGATTAGAAGATGAATTTGATTAAAGGGAAGTAGGACCAAAAGCTACATATGATTAGAAGATCCACCAAAAGATGTAATTTGAACAAGGAATGAGGCAAAGATATTTGCATTGTTCAGATGCAACAAAACTACAACATTAGAATGAGCATGCTTAAAATTGAACTAATATATGTCCATAAGCAAAGAGACAATTTGGACCATCAAGTATTGATGCAAACAAAACAACCAAAAGATAAGAAGATTAGTGCATAAAAGCACTGTAGTAATCAAAGGCACTATAAGAAGAATCCTATAGAACAATAGTCTTTAGAAGCAGCATACCTATTAGACTTCATAAGCTATTAGAGAATATGCTACTAGAAATTCATAAGCTATTAGAGAATATGCTACTAGAAATTCAGCTTATACTAGTTGTCCAAGTTTAAATTCAAATTAAAGCTGAGGATTTCGAAAATTGTGAAAGGATAGTTTAAAAAAAATTCCAAAAGCAGTAGAAAAGACAAACTTAGTAATCAAACACAATTGTATGAAATGGACAATGTATACATTTAAGAAAGTTTGATTGAGTTTGAAATTGTCTCTAACAGCCATAAACAACTAGTTTGAAGCCATAATGCTTATCAACACTGTAACGCCTGGCAGCTTTCAGGATCGAAGACTATCCCCTCAAACCAACACAAGACTTTTCAACATGCTTTGTCCTCACTCACACGCTTCTTGGGAAACTTTCCAAAAGGTCACCCATCCTAGAATTACTCCAAGTTAAACATGCTTAACTGTGGAGTTCTTAAGTAATAGGCTATCGAAAAGTATATGCATTTTGTTGATATAGGTAGCACTTATTATTTCTTTTAAGCTATCATCAACTGTACAGTCCCATACTTGCATAGCCTCTGGATCCCTCTCATTCTGATGTGTATTCGATTCATTCATGTACCCCTCCTGCTGGAAGCCTGCCAAAAACCACTCCTTGTTCGTGCCTCATCTCTTTTGCATCGGCGATCACTCTCTGCCCTCGTCAGTGCCTAGGATGTTACATGCCCACTAGCTTCCGCTTGGTTCGTCCTCGAATCACACCGTACTGGGAGAGAGGCCTTGCTTTGCTACTACTAAATATAACACCTATTCATATTAAATACAGTTCATATTAATTTAGTTATTAAGTTTAAGTAAATAAAAATGCGTGTAATTTTTTTTCACTTTAAAAAGAAATTCCAAACTTAATAGAATTTGGAAATGATAATAGAAGATGAAAGATAAGACTGTATATACATATATATCATGAAACTGTACATCATGGTTTGATAATAAAAAAAAAACTAAAAAAAAATACATCAAAAGATCCTATATAGAGTAATGTTCATCTACCGTATCCCTCATACAAAAAGAAAAAAAATACTATAAGTCTTCAAGTCCTCCCCCGTTGAGACATCTTCTAACTCGTACTCAGCATCACAGGGTGTTAATGTCGTTTTCAACAATCATGATCAATTATACATAGAAGAAAATAATGGAGTGAGGTGTTTTGTTCTAAAATCACTTTTACATGTATGGTAGGAAATCTACTACAAAACAAAGATAAAACACAGTTGATAACAAAAGGGATCCTAAGGTCATTCTAAGTTGTATCATACTACTATTGACTAGGTATGGATCCATATTTCCCATTAGTGGGTAATAGTTCTCAACAAAATCTGAGAAGTGATTGGGAGTACATATACCTCTCTCAACATCATCACGTGGTACAATCCTCATTATCATTGAGAAAAATAACAGTCAGGATATCCATTTATAGAGGTATACTCTCAAACTAATCTTGGGATGCTAAGCAGTTGTCGAGATTATCAAGTTTGGTAAGGCGAATATCCCAGCTCAAAGGCGCTACCCTAGCCATTGGAACCTTCACCATACGATGCTTACCCCCAAGACCTCCGCAAGTGGGTCTCTGTCTTTCATTCCTCACGGTATGAAACTGTAGATTCCCTAGCAGGGTGTCATGCCACTGCATGTCACTCGCTTTACATTACTTACTAAACTATCAATTTCTAACTTCTCAAGCAGAGATTTCCTTGGTTTCATTTAATTTGAGCACCAATACAATCAATATTTCTGCCTTATTTTGCAGAAATTGTATAATATCAAAATTTTAACGGAATAACATATAAAATTTAAGCAGAATAACAACATAGTAATTATAATTTAATTACTAAAATTTTGGCAAAATAAAAACTAAATAAATACATTTTGAATTTCTAAATTTAAGTAGAGTAACAGCTTAGCAAATGTATTTTAATTTTCTAAAATTGAACAGAGTAACAGCTTAGCAAGTAAAATTTAATAATTTAAATTTGAGCAGCGTAACAATTTAGTAATTATGATTTAATAATCTAATTTTGGGCAGAGTAACAACTTAGCAAAAATTAAAGTTTAACATTAAACAATCATATCAATAATAGATCTTAAGCTTAAACGAGTTTAGGCAAAAACCCTTCCCACCAACATGCAAAGTGAAAATAATTTAGAACTAACCCCACTCCCCCCATTACCTCTAAGATAGTTGATGAAGAGGATGGAATTGTTGATGCAAAGCTCTTAGGAAGAGAACTTTACTAGTTGTTGGAAAATTAGTAAAATTTTAGCATAAAAACAAAGTAAAATAAAAAAATTTTTAGAAAGATAAGCTCTCTAAGAATTTGGCTAGCTTGAGAGAGAGGAGGATGTGTGAAAATTGACCAAGAAGCATGGGTATTTATAGAGGAGAAGGGTGGGTTAGGTGTCCCCTAGATGACATAAGCGATGATGCAATAAAACTTATTTTTAGTTTCTTTTTAATTAATTTTAGGGACACATAACCCAAATAGGTGATGAATCACCTATTTTAGGGTTGGGGACGTTCTCCACCAGCTGTCCCAAGCTTCCATGTGTTAGTTTTTATCTGTAGGTGAATTAACCGGTACTGATAAAAACGCCTAAACTTGAAAATTAGCTTTTAATATCAAAATAATGCATTTTGATGCAAAACTTGACAATTACATTATTTTTAACCAAAAATAAATTTCTAATAATAAATATTAATTTTTATTAATTTATTTCAAATTATATGTATTTATTTTGTATTCTTAAGCTAGAAAATTCATGAAAAATCCATTTTAATTCAATAAATACCAAAATTTTTATGAAAATTCTAAAATTAAATATTTTATCCAAAAATAAACTAAAAATACCATTTTTACCCTTTCTACATGTCAAACCAATATTGGCTAGGCTTAATAGACCTATAAAGGTATTTTAGTCATTTACACAGGAATTCCAGAAAATTCCTAGAAAATTTTCAAATTATATTTTAATATATATGACATGATTCTAATTTCAAATTGATATTTTAATGTCAATTGAATCTTTTTCTCATATTAGCCCTTAATGTTGAGAAATAAGGACAAAATTGTCATTTTCTAATTTTTCCAAGCTCCGGCTTGAAAGATTTATTAAAAATCACAATTAAACAACTCTTGAAATTCTAAGCGTAATGGTGGGAATCAGAATTTTGAAATTTCATCCCGATTTTTCAGAATTGCATTGTCAAATATTAAAAAAAACAGTTGAAGAATTGGAATATGATTATTATATTTTTCGCTATTTTTCTTTCAAAATAAATTTTTTATAATTAAAGATACTTAATATAAAATTTTCAAAATATTTTGATGTCAAAAAGTCTCTGGTTGGTTCTCACAGTCAACTAGGGGTATTTTTGTCATTTTACAAAAATTATCTTAATAAATTCTAAATTTTTTTTCAAAATTATTATTAATTATTCTAAATATATTAATGACTTAAAAAAAAATTTTAAACATACAAAATAATTTAACATACAAAAATAGGGGTGTTACAAACACACCCTCAATTTTAAGAATTCATTGCAAGGAAGGAAAACAACATAAGTAGGGGTCATTTAACAAATTTGTACTTCAAAAATAGAGAAATATACTTCTAAGAGAATAATCTTCCTATGTTGAAAAACTTTAATTCTTAGGTCTATCATTTGTAATATCTTAAATAGTGTGTTTAAGTCCCTGTATATTACTATGTATGCACTTATTGAGTGATTAGAAAAAGAGAAAAATAAGTATGTCCAATTGTAAAACATAGAGATAACACAAGAAGGAGGGTTGAATTGTGTTATAGAAAATTTTCGCAAACCTTTATTAAAGACGTATCAGCTGAAAGATATGATCAAAGAGTTTTTCAAAAACGTTTTATAAGACAGACAAAAAAAAGGTTACAAACTGGAAAGCACGCAAGATTTATAGTGGTTCGTCTCACCCCTAGAGACTACGTCCAGTTCTTGGCAATAACCAAGTTTCACTAACTTTTCAAGTTACAAGTATTCTTTCCACAAGCCTTTTCAGGCTCAACCCAAGTAGTCTTTTACTTGCCTCTCCAAGTAATAACCTAAGTATTTTTTGAATCAAAGCCTCTTTAGGCTTCCACCAATTTCTTTTGAAAAAAGGTTTACTCGTAAGTTACCTTGTTGGGCTTAACGTCTTATCAGACGAATATACAAGTAAGTGCACAAAAAGAATTTTTGCAATCAAAGTATACAAGAGAAGAGCTTTTTCGTTTCTTAGGAGATGTTATGGTTTTTACAACAACAACAACAATAACAACAGCAACAGCACGAAAGAGGTCTCTTATTCTATTTATAGGCTTCTCCAAAAGTATTCGTTGAGTGCTTTGCAAGAGACAAGTGCTTTGCAAAAGACGGCCTTCATCTGATGAAGAAAGTCATTGGAGTATTAAATACAACATTTAATGCCTTTCACCAACTTCTCATA
This sequence comes from Spatholobus suberectus, assembly GCA_004329165.1. Classification (NCBI taxonomy): domain Eukaryota; kingdom Viridiplantae; phylum Streptophyta; class Magnoliopsida; order Fabales; family Fabaceae; genus Spatholobus; species Spatholobus suberectus. The sequence goes on from CM014736.1 coordinate 7,559,699, forward strand.
TGAAAAGATAAAGCAGTCTGTTTATCTTTTCTATTCTTGTACTCAATCTTGTAGTAGTTGTCACGTCCGCTTTCTCGTTTTGACATCTGCACACACATTCCTTCTTTTTCGTTTAAACGGAGTTGACTCTCCTCAAGAGTAGGTTTGTAGGTTTTATATGTTTCGAGGTAGCTTACGCTCTGATTGATGAGCAGATCATTTTTAGAACGTTTGTCATCGTCTGAAAGATTTGTTAGTTACGAATTTTATTTAATCAAAAGATAAATATGATATTCATTTAAAAACATCAAACGATTGCTTGCGAACGAATGATCAGATGATTTTGTAAAGACATATATATATATATATATATATATATATATATTAACTGTTTGTTATTATCAAAATATTTGAAGGTTACAAATTTGTCTTTTGTCTTAACACCAATGAAGAGAAAAGAAAAAGGAACTTAGAAGATTAGTCAGGTAGACTAGTGCTTCTAGAGTGAGTTAGTTGTGAGTTAAGATAGCTACTAAGCTATAGATTGAGTCTGGAAAGACTTGGGAAAGAATACTAGGTGCTGCTTAAGCATAGAGAGACTTGGAAAAAGAATACTTGAAGGTGTTTAGAGCCTGTAGAGGCTTGAGAATATTGATGTAAGTGGTTAGAACTTGTAGAGATTGAAAATATTGATTAAGTGGTTAGATTGCAAAGGCTTGCAAAGAATGTATTATGTGGAAAACCTAAGGAGGCTTAAGGATAAAAGGATACCTTGTAATTTGGTAATGTTGTAGTGATAAAATCCAACAGGACGTAGGGAAGAAATGTAATAGAAGGTCTAAGGGTGATCCAACATAAAAATTCCTATGTGTACAGTATCCTCTTTGCTTTGCTTTTCATTTATTTTCACATATATTGCTATTTGTAGTTTAATGTTAATTTTCTAATCGGAGAGCATAGAAACCTTGAACTTAATTGAGTTTTGATTTTGAAAAATATATATATTTAAACTTGAAAGTTTCAAATCAAACAGAACTGGCTTCACACTTTAGAAGCAACTTATCAAAAAGTTGTATTAGAAAACCTATTTCTTATATTAATCAGAAACAAACCTTTGCAAATAGATTTTGAAGAATAGCTTCTTAACACTTAGGTTATCTCTATTTATGTTTTGTATTATTATACAAGTGTGAGAAAGTCACTCTTTACTCTTAACCAACTCCTAATTGCTAAGAAGAAGCAACTTGAGCAAAGAAAATCATAAGTGTTCACTTGTGCAAGAAAAAAAAAAAGGCCTTAAGCAGTTAAGGATCACTATTCAACTCCTATTTTAATGTCTTTCTTATCCATTTTAGTTGATAGAAAAATAATTTTGATATTTGTTCTTATATTACAAGTTTGAATCTTTATCATTTTTAAGAATTATTCTCACTTCATTAAGCCACATGTCCAATCTTAATCCTATGTATTGGACATTTAGTTTTATTTTTTTAAACTAGGATTTTAGCCTGTGCAATGCACACGATAAATATTTATTTTTATATAACTAAAATTTGTAATAAATAAAATTTTTTAAAATTATAAATTATATTATAATGGAAATTCATAATAAATATTTTTCAATATATAAATTATATTTTGAATTTACAATAAACAATTTATATTGTGATACAATGTTATTTTTAATTATTGAGAATTTCTTTTAAAAAATTATTGAAATTCAATTTAGAAATAAAGATGAAAATGGTAAGTTGAATGATGTAAGTAGGTAAGAAAATCAAATATACAAATAAAGATAAAATAATAGTGGTTTTAGATGGTTGAGGATAAAAAAGGCTCGTTGCAAGAATAGTGTGCGAAATGCACTTACAAAAGAGAAATGATATTAAGAATGTCTAATTGAGAAAATGCAAAGAGTGAGAGTCTCACTATTCAAGTTGTGTATTCTTGTTTATAATACAAAAGTAGATTAATATTGATTGAGACTGCACCACTATTAAAATTTAGTTTACCTAAAGAATATAAATATCTTCAATTTTTTTGGTTTCCAACAAGTATCATTTTTTGGAGACAATCCACTTCGAGGCACTAAATGTGGACACTTTCCCAGCAAGAATTCAAACATTAGTTCAACACGTTGTGAGAGACTAACTCCTTTTGCTAGACCCAATTCTCATTGGTAGAAATATTTTCAATTTGATACAATGCATTAAGATTTAAAATTTACATCAAATCAAATTTGAAAATAAAATTAAGAAATGTATTTGAAAAGAATAAAAAGTTAACGAGAAGTAAAATTAAGAATGCTCAATATAGGATTAGGATAAAACATATCCCTCAATGAAGGTGAAAATAATTCATAAAAACCCTTTCATTGAAAAATAAATTCTAAATATGGTCTTATTCAAGAAAAACTCCTAAAAACACTCTCCTTTAAGAAGAGAATTCAAAATTATAATATGGGGCTAGATTTTATATTCCTTTTAAATATATTTCTTAATTTTAATTTTAAATCTAATTTGATTTAACAATTAGGCCAAAAAATTTGTTTCTCAACCATCTCAAACCACTCTCTTGTTATCTTTATTCATATACTTAATTTTATTAACCACCTATCTCTTTCAATATGTCACTTTTATCTTTATTTTTAAATTGAATTTAAATAGTTTTAAAATAAAATTGTATATCACAATATAAATTATTTACATAAATCTAAAATATATTTATAAAAAATATTTATTTATCATAAATTTAAATTATAATATAATTTATATATTTAATTTATTATTATTATAAATTTTAATTATATAAAAATAAAATATTTATTTTATACTTTGTACACACTAAAATAATAGTTATGAAAAATTACTGATATCAAGATTGTCAACGCTGGCAATGATGCTGTCATCACGTCATAACTATTAATAGATAGTATATTTTTAATATACTGATTTGTCTGTTTAAAAATTTTTCTATTTGAAATTTAGGTTACAATCTATTCATATTTATTTGGTTGTTAAAGACAAAGATAATCTTTTAATTCAAATTATAATAAAATATTTCTAATTTATTTGTCATACGTAATAATTAATACAGATTACTTTTAAACATTATTTAATCAATAAAATTTACTTTGAGACACTCGTTAATAAGATACAATATTTTATCTCTCATTAATAATCTAAACCCACCGTAACATTTAATAAAAACAAATGGGTGTATTAGATGGGGCAGCAGTTGTTATCCACATCTCAAGTCATAACCCATTTTAAAATTGAAAGAACGCAAATCGAATAAAAAGTGGGTGCCGTATGATGGCATCCCATTGGCTGGTTCCGCAGGACACAGATTGCCATACAAATAATCGTGAGCCGTGGATAAGATCTAATCCAAGCGTCCACGTTTTTCTGTGCTGGATCCTCGTTAAGGCGTACAAAGCTTTATAATGTAGAACCGTGCCAACGCATCCTTCATCTGCATCTTGCCATCACTCTCACACTAGTGATTATTCCTCTTCCCAATCCACACCTAAAATCTAGGGTTCCCATGGACGCCACCGGAAAGATCAAGAAGGGCGCCGGAGGAAGAAAGGGAGGCGGGCCAAAGAAGAAGCCGGTGTCAAGGTCCGTCAAGGCCGGTCTCCAATTCCCCGTCGGAAGAATTGGCCGTTACTTGAAGAAGGGAAGGTACTCGCAGCGCGTCGGTACCGGTGCTCCCGTTTACTTGGCTGCTGTTCTCGAATACCTAGCCGCTGAGGTAACATGACATGACTTGCATCACTTACTGTTGAATAGTTTTGGCTGTTTAATTGTTCTGATGTTGGAATGTGTTTCTGCGTGTGGGTTGTGCAGGTGCTTGAGTTGGCTGGAAATGCTGCTCGTGATAACAAGAAGAATAGGATTATTCCCAGACATGTTCTTCTGGCTGTGAGGAATGATGAGGAGCTTGGGAAATTGCTTGCTGGTGTTACAATTGCTCACGGCGGTGTTCTCCCCAACATTAACCCTGTGTTGTTGCCTAAGAAGACTCAGGCTGCGAAGGAGCCTAAGTCTCCGTCTAAGGCCACCAAGTCTCCAAAGAAAGCTTAAATGACTTGTTTGGATTTTAGTATGTATATCAGTGTTTAGGTGCTTTTGGTGTAAAAGGAAATTTGATCTATTTGAAACAATGTAATTCTTGTCGTTGTCTTGCTTGTAGGAGTTTGCTACATTAATGGAAACATCCTGTTTTGGGTCTAATTTTGTTCGTACGGTGTATTTTGTTGTGGTATATTTCTCAGTTGCAGAGAAGTGCTATGATCTTTTTTTAATTCCAGTTTATTGCTCTTTCTTTTGTGCCTAAATCTATGTTTAGGTCCTTTGTTCTGTAGCAACAAATTTGATGCGCTTAAATTGGAACTTGTACTTTTAATTTCATTGTCTGTTATGTAATTTTCGCTTATTTGTTGGAGGGAAACATGTTTCAATGCAATTGTGGGTGTTCTCGCTACCGTTATTGGTGTTTTTAGCACTGTAACTGTCATTTCGGTTCTAATTTGACTTTTATAATGGGTTTTTATCTGGAATAGTTGAAAGAAATAGCACGATGGATAACATTTCAAAATTTTAATTTTGTTTCTATTTTTCAAAATTAAAAGGAACGGAATGCATTGGAATAAAGTGTAATAATGATTGCAACTCATTCAACACTAATATTTCTTCCTCGATTTCAATTTAGGATTTAGGAGTTAATCTATTAAACGTGTAGTTTTTATTATTTTGTATTTTTTTTTAAGGTAAGTGAATATAAGTTTTATTCGGTTTTAATTAAAAGTAATGTGACAGTAGGAAATTATTTCTAGTTCAAATTCTAAACCAACACAGAATCCAGTCGTGCAAATCTTTTGCATCACAATGTCTCAAATTTGGAAAGCGATATTCTCACAATGTAATGTCCCTTGTTAGAAGATTGAAGAATATGAAACCAAGGAGCCTTAAGCATAAAAATATTGCCTAGCTGAGTCAATACACTGACTGATAAAGTTTGATGAAATATTATAGTCCGTTTGATTTGTTAAAAAGTAAAGGATATCACAACATAATTTTGTTTTATATTTAATTTTAAAAATAGTTATGAGACAAAACAAAAAGAGTGATGAGGAATAAAATAAAAATATAAAAATTTTTGATTCACTAAACTAGAGAACAAAACTTGTCCCATGCATAATAGTAAAAAGTTAAAATTATTCCACTCTTTTATATGTCTTCTACCTCTTTTGTGTAACATCTTGGGCACGTCTTCCTTTTCCAGCCTCCCTCTCCTATATTCCTTCTGTTTTTCCTTCTTCATCCCTCTTTACATATTTTTCGAAGATACTCTCACAGTAGTCGTAACGTTCCAAAGACGCTTTCACAAGAGTTGTGACATTTTGAAGACGCTCTCACAAGAGTCGTCACGTTCTAAAGACGGTCCCACAAGAGTCGTGCTTTCCTCTGTTACAGGTATTAAAACTCCTTCACTATTGTTGCTGCGCAATTGAAAACCCTCTTTAATCAAGTATGGGTTTTTGAACATTGATTATTGTAGCAAATTTAATGTCTATTGCTGCTGAATCATGGTTTCATTGGTTAGACAATTATTACAAATTGTGAAATATTATGAGCAAATTTTTTCCCTAAAATAATTATGAGAGTTAATTCCATGCAAAAAATTGATATCAAGAAATTAGTTTAATGGAGTCAGTGAAATGATAAAAAAGACGGGGTTTTTGAAGAAGCGAAGGGTGGGGGTGTTGAAGGGGCGAAGGGAAGAATGAAGATAGAGTATTCAGTCTAGGCTTTATGATTCTATAATATTCAAATAATTAATATTAAAAAGAATATTCTAGTAAATTTTACATTAATTTCTTATGCTGTCCATTTGTTCACCAAACAATGTATAAGACTAAAAGTTGTCTTGTAACTTAAATATTTGTACTGTAACTCAACGTGTATCAAACGGATCCTTAGATTCACAAAAGATTAGTTCATGGACGAATGTGGACACTGTATATAAGGCATTGTCTTCTCCGGGTCATTTCTCGTTTGCCGGTTCAACCAAAATCAACCTTCCATTAACAATCTGCACCATGCAGGAAATAAGAATAATGTATTTAAGCTAATTCAAAAATCTATTCCATAGAACATACAGGTGCTATGTAATTTTATTGTCAGATCCATGTGTATGGCTAAGATTCTTTTTACTAGTGGGTATAACGATAACAATGAGAAAGCTAGACAACTAGGAGGATATGAAAGATGCATTTAAAAGATAGCAATACTACTGATTCTGTTTACGCACTAGATGTGTGCGTGCCTAAGAATTTCCATGTCCCAACCTTTTCTCGAAATTTTCATCTATCATACAGACTGCATAACAAAAATGGTACAATCTTGATGTGTGTATGTTCAAACATGATCATTAATTATCAAACTACAGTAAGCCACGTCATGTATGCGATGAACATTTGGCTATATAATTACTTTCCATATGAATCAGGGAAAGAAATTGGCATGCATAGGACATTTTCAACATGGGGACAAGATGAGAGACACAACATAGTTTACCTTTTACATAGTACATATCAATTCATAATAGTAGAGGGTTACAAGCCAGGATTTGACCATGATAATACACAATCAAATATCAGTATGGAAAAAGATTGGCAGACATCAAATGCTAGTTAACACCTAAAGAGTGAAAGAGAGAAAAGTATATACATGGCAGGTGATATGATGTGATGCAAAGAGAGATATAAAAAAATAATAGATGTTGATAGCGTTCAATATATAGAGGTGTTTATATATTATTACTCTATTAATATTTTAATTTGATCAATGCAAGGTAAGAGCAATATAAGTACATAACTAACACAAAATTTATGGTGTTTCATGAGTAACTCACAAGAAGCATTATAAGTTTATAACTATAAAGCTTTCTCTCAAAATAAATAAAAAATAAAATAAAATAATGGTCAGTTTGTTGATCAAAAACGATTGATATGCAGTGAATATACTCCGCCTTTAGATAATAATTTTCTGCATGGGCATACCTGCCTAAACCCAATAAATTTAACACTAGTTGAAATACATTATGTTTATTCTCATGAAAGAAGACATAATTATATCCATTTTCCTTCTTCAAGGCTTTACTCTACCACCACTTGAGGCAGATTATTAAGTTGAGGACAATATTACTTGCTTTCCTCATGTATCAATAAGCCTTCAAAGTAGAAATTAATCAACTTTCTATCAAACAAGGATGCTCAATGGAAGTCCAAACATGGAATAAAAGCAGTTAGCGAAAGAAATCAAGTAGCTAGAGTAATAATTATTTTTTAAAGAATCATCAAGTCTACCATAGCCATAAATGTAGCCAAAAGGCATTCACTACGACTTTATGTGGTAGTACAATAATGTTTCCATGGACCAACAAAAGCAGCAAGGACCGCTTGTTCATGTCATAGACATTAGAGACCCAAACAGGGAAAGCTACACTAGAAACCGAACAAAGGCTTTAAATCCATACGAGTAGTGTATCTTTATAATTTCCAATCACCAATCAATCAGGCATTTCAACAAACACCGTCAGTGCAAAGTCACTTAAAACAGCAATGTAGTTAACCCAAGCATACCAATATGGTGCCTGGAATGTTGTTGTTTAATAAAGTAAACAACCTATTAAAGTCGTGGTGTAAAGACAAAATTACCCTGCCATTCATGGCTTTCATAGCTTTTTCCGCTTCAATTTCAGAGTCGTAGGAGACAAACCCAAACCCTTTGGGCCTTTTAGTTTCAGGATCCACCACTAGATCAGCTGATAGCGCAGAATTGAATTGAACAAGAGAGTCAGCAGAAGGGGGAGGGGGCGACATTTGAGAAGAGAGAAAAAGCGCAACACAAACACACCTTTGGTAACTACTCCGAATGGAGAGAACAACGTCTTCAGCTGCTCCTGTGTAGTGTAAAAGGATAATCCTGGAAAATGAAATGAAACAATGCTGAAGGGTTGGGCTTGAATTTGGTTAAAGAGAGGGAGGAGAGAAGAACCCTAACTGTTGACGAAGAGCTTTGTCCCGATTCTCTGAGACATCCCAGCTATCCGATTCTAATGTTCGCGCTGCTACTTCTGCGTGGAAGGATTCTCCTATTTAAGATTGGTCTATCATGCAGACAACTCCCTCCCCTTCTCTCTCTCTCTCTTTTTAATTTTATTTAGTTTTATTTTTCATTATATATATTTAATTCTTTAACTCTCTTTTGTTATTTTTTTCTTCTAAATCTAAACTAAATGGTTTTGATTGATATGGATTTTGTCACACTCCCAAACCAAACCAAACAGATACTATAGTTTGTTTTTTTTTCTTCTTTTTTTGGACAAACAAATAAAATGTTATCAATAACTATAATAAAAAAAATATATTCCTTTTTAGTCTGTATATTTCATTAGACTATTTTACCACCCTTTAATTACTCTCAAAATCACCAACTAAAACTACTCACTACTCACTAAACCATATTAAACTTTTAAAAGATAAAATTTGTTAAAAAAAAAGAAATTTACATTTTTTAAAATAAAAAATGTAGGCACATAATGCTTGTGTATGCCCTAGTTATCTATAATAAAAGTACAATTTCAAACCAATACATAAATTCTTTTAGAGTTTAATGATTATGTATTGTTAATGTAAAACCTTTTATACTATCAACCAATTTAAATTCAACTTTGGTGTGACTTTTAAGTGATTATTGTTAAAGTCAACAAACTTATTATATATGATAATTTGTGATTGGATGACAGTGTAAAATTGTTTTACACTGTCAATGCATAACCTATTTTTTCATTTTGAGTTTAATGTGTATGCTTTGTCAGTGTAAAAGTTTTTACACTATCAACTAATTAAAAATAATCCTTAGTATGACTTTTAATGTGATTTATCAAAATTAATAAACTTACCATACATTGTGGTTTGTGATTGGATGACAGTGTAAAAAAACTTTACATTGTCAGTACATATCGTATTTTTCTCGTATAAATTTAGTATATGTGTGCTTTGTTTTGATCTAGTTCGGCTTTAATTATAAGAATTAAAATTAAATTGAATAAAAGAAGATATTTTTTTAGTTTTCAATTTTTCCAGTTAATAATTTGGTTCGTTTTCAATTTTTATAGTTTCAATCTATTCTTAAATAGCTTTAGGACTTGTTTGATTCTAGTTTTCAAAAATTATTTCCAAATTTTAAGAATAAAAGAACATAAAAACATGTTTCCATAATTATTCGTTACATGTATGTTTTGAAAATCATTCCTGAAATTATTGTTCTGTAAACGCAAAATAAAATAACTTCAGTTAATTTTTGCACTTTCACTTTTAAGTTTGATGATATTCTTTTAATAAATAAAGCACTTTTTTAATCTTGCACACTTATAATTAATAGATGTTATTGTTTCATGTATAATTTTTTAAAATTTTCCAAGAAATAATTTTTTAAAAATTTTCCAAGAAATAATTTTAAATTTTTTTCCAAGAAATAATTTTTCTTTTATATTTTCAGAAACTATATTGAAAATAAATTTTAAAGTAAATTATATTGGCATCTCTCGAAATTTTTTTAAATTGCACACGATATTCCTCCTTTTTCAGTCCCTATAATAACTTTTTTAATTATTTAAAAAATATTACACTGATATCTTTTATACATTACACTAATTCTCTTTAATTATTTAAAAAATATTATATCATACTCTTATAAAAAAACTTGTTGTAAACATTAAAAAAACAAAAAAATTATTTACAATTTGAAAAAACCTCACTGTAATTTACACTAAACTTTAAAATGCCTCATGTGCGCATGATACCATCCCCACCAATCTAGGATGGTCTGGTGTGTTGTTATTAGTGAGAAGAGCAACAAGATTCTAAAGACAAAAGCCAACTACAATGCTTTCTAATTTTCAAATAGCATATTCTATACAGTATGAGTATTTAATTTAGATCCGAAATTGGCCAATAAAAAAATAAAATAAACTCTTGTTAAAGCTGTTGGGTACAGTTACGTTAAATGACTGGCGTTGTTGTGTGCAGTGTGCCTTGGCACTGCCAGCTAGTTTAGAATATCTTAAAGCCGTTAATTAACTGTCAATGGCTATATGAATTCCTTATTCAAAACCAAAAAAAAAAAGGAATATTGACTCACTATGACAGGGCTTCTCCGAATCTCCGCTGCTTCGCTCCATATTCAAAATCAATGTTTTTTCTTTTCTAGCCAAAGATCCCGCAAAGCACCATTACCGCATTCAAATTTTAAAGGAAAAAATATGTAACTATGAATAAAGGATTGGTTCATTTAATAATTCATAAATATAAATAATGATAAATATGTAAAAAAAAAAAGAGAAAATAGATTATACACTTACGGTGTAAAGAAGTTTTACACTGTTATCTAATTACAAACTACCATGTATGGTAAGTTTGTTGGTTTTTACAATAACTATCTTAAAAGTTATATTAACAGTGATTTTTGATTATAGACTATAAAAATCGGTTGATAGTGCATAATCATTAAACTCAAAAAAAATATTACCAAAATCATATTACTCGACTTTTAGTCCATCATATTGACAAAGCTGTAAAAGTGTATTTTTTATGAAGGAAAAATATGATTGTCTACCTCAAAATAGAGTAGATTTAAGTGGTAGAGAGAGAGAAATGAAAAGAAAAAAGAAAAAAAAATAGAGAAAGAGTGATAAATATTAAATATGGTTAGTGGTGTGATGGAAAAAGAAGAAATGGATAGGAAGAAAATAAGGTAGAAATGAGATGAGAGAGAAAGTAAATATATATTTATAATAACTCTTTTATAAAATAGTGATATTGATTTAAGTTTTTAATGTCTTTCACTGGTATTCATTATTCTCACGTTGTGAGACTAACTTTAATGTTGTAAGTAAAATTTCTAAGGGTATAATTCACTTTCAACGCAATCAACTGTTTTTGGACGATATATGTTTAAGTTAAAAAATAATTACCCGAATTTATTGCGATCGGCCTAGTGGTGAGGGATTGAGTAATATGCATGAAATCATAGATTCAAATCTCAATGTGATTATTGCACACTAAAAAAAATAACTACACAAATTATTGTATTATTATTTTTATATAAAAAATTGTATACTATTTGAATACGCTAGATAAGGAATAATGCAATCTTTATTACAATAACAGGGACACAACCATCATTGATTTCAGTTTTAATCGATGAAATTAAATAACTAACACTATCCTAATTTAATGAGGTTAAGTATTTTTCATTTCACAAAGGTTTTTTTTTTTTCCCTTTATCTAATGCTTCCTTTGTTTTGTGCGATCTGGTTGAAGACAAACAAATCGATCTTTCCTACCATGAAAGTGAAGTTTAATACTAATGTTGAGATTGAACAACTCTAATAAAGATGGATTCACTTTGACCAGATCACCAAGGACAAACATTTAAAATACTCTTGCCGAAACAATGACCTTGTCAAGTTAAATACCAATTCAGGTTTCTTTCATTTTAAGGAAACAAAGCTTAACTGAGTCGGATTTTCCAGACATAAGAATTGAATAAAATCAATAAGCTCTTCTGGAAGACAAAGAAATTGGTGCTATTATTAATTAAATTATTATATATAGATACTTCAGTCAATTTTCCATACAAAAAGTATTAAGATCTCAAAAACAAAAAAACAGCAAGCGAATAGTCCCATGCTATGGCAAAAAGTTTAGAAGCTCCCTTGAAATGATATGTTTTAAGTAACTCTGGACATTTTGATAATATCTCTCTTTATTTCGATGGCTTTTTTTTTTTTTTTTCATTTCAAACAATGAGAAAAAGAAGAAGTGAATATCCATTTTGATACTTTAGTATGTTTTGAGTATGATTACATTAAGGTAAATAACTCTTCTTCCAAAGTTTTCTCAAAAAATTATAAAACAAAACAATTACCTCTTAAAAATAAACTAATCCAAATAGATATTTGAAAGGTTAGTTAACATCGTTGGGATCCTAAGATGAGGGAAATGAAATATAATGAGATTGAAAAAAAAAAAGAGAGTGGATCTATGTGAGGAGAAATCCTCCTCTTTGCACACAACAAAATTATTCACACGCTTAAGAGATCTTAGATGGAACACACCTAAACGAAAGAATACACACAAAATAACACCATAAATAAAAATAACGAAAAACATGAATTTAATGTGGTTCAACAGTTCTTGCCTACCTACTATCTCAAATAAGATAAAAAGTTTTATAGAAAATTTTGAGAAAACCCTCTCTTTACAAGTGTTTTAGACAAACTTAAGATTTTTAGATAAATTTGACAAATTTGTTTGTGGGACAGGTTTACCTATGTCCCTATCTGACCTTAAATTTTGATAGGATCAAATTTGTGAATTCGAACTTGACTCGATCAATACTCGACAACATTTGGGACAAAACAACTCGACTTGTTGACACAATATAAAAATCTTAACATTATATAGTTAAATCGTAGAATTAAATAAGTATACAACTACAATTAAGATATACTTTACAATATATATTTGAAGATAAATGATATCAATATAAATATAATATCATGTTAGACAAAATATTATTTATTAAGTTAAGAAGTTATATTATTAATACATAATTGTTTAAAAAATTATACTTTTTAAAAGAATATATAACATTAAACTGAGTTAGGACACCTGAAGTATAACCTAAATCTGTCCTCAAAATGCATCAGGTCTAATTCCTTAAACCTAAGCCCATAAAGTCTCTTTTGGCCGAGTCGGGTTAATAACACAGGACGAGTTATGAACATCCCTACTTCCCATCACAATGACCCCCTTCTCACTTCGGTGGTGCCTCCCTTTTCAGGCAAGGTGATGTCTTCTCTCTTCACAAGAATTCTCTTTTATACATCTCGCATTCTAATTTTAAAAGAGAAAATAAGTTCCTAAAATAAATTAAAACAAATTTACAACATACTAAAGATTTGAAATTTTCTCCCAACAATCTAAATGAATTGAAATAAAGATTATTTTCTATTTGGATATTTTTTGTGTTAATGTGTGTTGTAGTTTCTGAAAAAAAGATTCTAAAATTTAGTTTTAGTTTTAGAATTTTAAAACATTAATTTTAGGATTTATATATATATTTTTTGAAATATTCAAACTTTAGTCTCTATATAATAGGAATCAGTAATACAATATTAGTTTTGAGGATTAAAGTTTAGGTATTTCTCAAAAGTACAAGAACGAAATCTATTAGTTCTAAAAGTTAGAAATAAAACTAAAATAAAAAAATAGGGACTAAAAATACTATTAACTTATATTTCTATTATAAAAAATAATAAGACAAATTCTATTACTTGTTCTCAAATCGGAAGTAAAGAATGTACAAAAAAAACAAAAAGAATCGGAAGTAAATAAAAGGAGGACTGTTAAATAAAACCAAATGAAAAACACCCCATTAGGTTTGTTTTATTTCATCTTATTAAATAATCTAAACAACAAAACCTAGCAGCATTTTATTTTATTTTACTTTATTTTATCTCTTTTTTTGTCAACTCAAATGTATTATCTAAATGATAGGTTATATAAATTTAGCGACTTATTTTTTTGGGGTTTTTTCTAATGAGTATTTTAAGAATAATTGTTAAATATTATTTAATATATCTTATTAAATATTTTTAATTGCTTAAAAAAATAATATTAAATAATTATTGTAATTTCAATATAGTAAATACCTTTCTTTTATTAAATATAATATACTTTTTCAAGCCACTGAAATCGGATTAATGGTGAAAAACTTGAGTACTTGATATGAAGTCATAGATTTAAATTCTCTCTCTCTCTATATATTATATATAAATTAACATAAATATTTTAGATAAGAACATTTTTAAGCGTTAGTGTTTAATAAGAGTATTTTTTTTAATTTTTTTGACATTTTTAGGACTTTTTTAACTTTTTATCTCTTTTAATATATCATTTTTATTTTTAAATTAAGTTTTAATATTTTTTAAAAAAATTAATAATTAAAAATAACATAAATCATTTATTATAAATCTAAAATGTAATAATTATTTTACAATGGATTTATGCAGAACTAGAAACACCCTTATCAAAAAAAATAAAATACTAGCAATACACTATTTGATACACTTATTTAGATACGTTCTTTTTTATTAGTTATAATTTATTAAAAATCAAAAAATTTTATGAGTCTCACATCTTATTTAATATTTCTCTCTTATAATTTTATAATTTTTGATAAATTTTAATTAACAAAAATAAGTGTATTAAAAAATTGTGTAATAAGCACTCCTCTAACAAAAAATTGCCTCCCACCATAGTCGGTAAAGCTTTAAGCTCCGTACTTCAAGGTTGTAAAAAAACTCCAAGTTGTATCCTACTCCTCCTGCCGTTCTGGTCATTGGTCAATAAAAAATTCCGAGACTTTTTATTATAAAATAAAAACAATCAAAATTAAACATCGCTCTTCTCTCTCCCTCTCTCTCCCAAAAAATCTCCGCGGTCTTTCAGTTGAACTTTGGAGATCCCCTCCCCCTCCCATTTTCCTTTCCATTTCGGATCTGGTATCTCTCTCTCGCATTTCATTTTTTGCGTGCACGAATTAACTCGAAAATCGTTTCCATTATTTTCTCTTTCATTTTTCTTCGGATAGGAATACCTATAGTTTTCGTCGGTGTTGAAATCACGAGAGATTCATCGATTGATTGAAAGTTGATGGCTGCTCCACCGGCAAGGGCGCGTGCGGATTACGATTATCTCATAAAGCTTCTCTTGATTGGCGATAGTGGTAAGTCACTCCTCTCTCTCCTTCTCTCGCGTTTTCTCAAAATTTTGTCGATATTCTCTTGATTGTTCCTATTGGTGATGAAAAAACGAAGCATTGTAATTCTGCGCAAACAAAATAAGATGATTCTATGCGCGTTCTCTTCCTAACTAATTTTTTTTTAATCTCGAATTGTTGAATTTGGATTTTGAGGCAAGTGTGTTCAGTTTTAGAGTTTGAATCTTTTCAAGATCTAGCTTGAGCAAGTATTTGAATCATTGTTTCTATCACTATGATACAATTATGATATTCCGTTGGCATTGAATGATAATATAGCGCATCTATATATCAAACACTCCATCAACACCTATTATTTATATGTTTCTCTTTTTTTTAATCACATCATATCATCTGTCATATCTATACTTCCCTCTCTTCTCTCTCTTTCCCTTTTTAGATGTTGAATAGAGTTTGGTGTCCACCAACTTTTCCCAATTCTGTTTGTTCATGGTTTGAATATGTTGGACAAATTCTCCTTGTTATCGTATATAGTTAGGTCTCTCTGTACCTTGACAATGATTTGTTTAATTGCAACGTGTACTAAATTTGGACGTGTGTTTGGACTAGCTTATTTTAAAGAATTACCACTTTTAATTTGCAGCTTCTTAAGAGAGTTTTTGTTTTTTGAAGCTATTATTTAGTGGAAAAAAACTGAACCAAAACACGGTAACGGAAGTTGCTCCTGAGCTTTGTTTTCTTGCATACTTTTAATCTGTTTCTCCATAGGAAAGAAGAAATATGCCTTCAGTTGGTGTTTCGCATGAACTCTTTTCCTGTGCCTTGATTATTTACTACATTATATATGTAACAGATATAGATCCTTCCACCCTCTCTGTTTATTTTTTTTAGAGGATGAAGGAATAGAATAAAAGTATTATAGTAGCATAAAGAAATGAAAATACCGTGGCCATAGAAACTACAAGAGACGTGCATTGGTGTACATATTCCTTAATTTTTCACAACCCTTTTTTCTGTCATTCTTGGTTGCAGGTGTTGGAAAGAGTTGCCTTCTTCTACGATTCTCTGATGGCTCTTTCACAACTAGTTTCATCACAACCATAGGGTGAGTTTTCACAATTTAGGACTAAAATTGCAGAATCTTGTGTGTCAAAAGTTTCCTTAACATCACAAGCTCTACCCTCCCGGTGCAGCATTGATTTTAAGATAAGAACCATTGAGCAGGATGGAAAACGGATCAAGCTCCAAATTTGGGATACTGCAGGTCAGGAGCGCTTCCGAACAATTACAACCGGTAAGATTTATGATCCTTACAGGTTCTAGTGTATCCTTGAAAAGTAAAGAATCTCAACCATTGATGAAAAACCCAACTATTAGTATGATGTATACATGTATAATAAATCATACATTTGCTAAAATCTACTCTATTGATTTTCTCATTAACTGTTGAAGATACCATACTTTTCTCTCTAAAGTGAACTCCTCATTTTAGAAGAGTCAAATCCCATCTATTGTTGCCTGTATGTAATGTGGAGAAAACATTGCTTGGAGTCTGGTTAATGGCACTTCATGATGTAGGATGAAAAGGTAGAAGGAAAAGAGGAGAAACAATATGAAGGAAAAAAGAAGAAGAGAGATGATAGAGAGAAGAAAAACAGAATAGAGAGGGGAAAGTAAGCACTTAGAAATACCATAATTATTATCAATATCAGAACTGGGGATTTTACTCTAAATTGAGGAGGGTGCATTTTAGGAGATAAAGTGTAGTTGTAGCTGTTGATTAAAAAATCAATAGTTGAGATTTTAACACCTTCACTCTGTTATACATGTGCATGCATTTAATTAGAATTTCAACTGTTGATGTGCAACTCCTCACTTGTTCAGAGCCAAATCCCAAAAATGATGTGACAGACTATAATGGCAGTTCTGAGTTCAAATTCAAAGATAATTCTAAATCCAACAATTAAGGCAAAAATCAAATCCCCAAAATTTTTTCCCATGCCTAAGCCTAAAATAAATAGTCTTCACTTTCTGTTTGGGTTTCCATTGTCTCAATTGCCAACCATGTAAAATTTATAAACGAAATAGTTTTTGGGAAAGTCTACCTTGTGGAATTTTTTTTCTCTAATTCAAAATTGATCAGTGATTAATGTGATGATCACTAGTGAGCCTCTTTTTGCATTATCTAAAATGAACTTTCACTCACCTTCTGTTTTTCTGTTTGATGTGTCATGAGTTAAATTCCATATCCATTTGAATGGATACTGTTTCATTGCTGTAACTCTAAAGTTCTTTTATTCTTCATTGATTTTCAAGCTTTGTGCCAATTTGAGTATCTGTCAAGTAGTATATTTTGTGCCAACCCTTCACTGAATTCCATTTTTCTTCAGCTTACTATCGTGGTGCTATGGGCATATTGCTAGTCTATGACGTTACAGACGAATCTTCATTTAACAGTAAAGTTTCCATCTGTTGATTTGGTTTAAAATTTGGACATATGTGTTTTTTCTTCTCGTCTGGAATATTCACCTAGCTTATGCCAATTTCAGATATCAGGAATTGGATTCGTAACATTGAGCAACATGCTTCAGACAATGTTAATAAAATACTGGTGGGGAACAAAGCCGACATGGATGAAAGCAAAAGGGTATGCTAACATCTGGGACCTTTCTCTTTATGAGGTATCTAGGACCTTCGATGCACCTATTTTGTGCAGATCTAAGTCAAGCTCAGGAAATGAGCCATTATTGTCGTCAAATATACTTTCTTTTTCTTTCTTACTATTATGCAAGACTTAGTCTTGGTTCATACTTGTTTGAGATTCAACACGACACACCAAATCACGTTTGCACACTTAACCATGTGCTTTTGAAACAACTTTTAGTTGAGACTAGTTTTTCCTCCTCTTAACATCTGTTCACCAATCCAAAATCTTAAACAAGCATGCTTCATGATGTTAGAGGAACCATGTGTAGACCATTAGTGAATGAAGCATTTTTGTTTTGAGCTTTGTCCCAAAGTGGTTAACGGGATTGAGTTCTGATTTGATGCCATTTATTGAATTAGTAACATCTGGGATCCCCTCTTTCCCAAATGTTTGTCAAATTTGAGATTTTTTGGATCATATATTATATGCCTTTGCCTTTCTTTCTAGGCTGTGCCTACCTCCAAGGGCCAAGCACTGGCCGATGAGTATGGAATCAAATTCTTTGAAACAGTAAGTGATGTATACATTAAAATGTGGAAACTTCCTTAAGTTTTTTTTGTTATTATTGCGTACTGAAATTTTTTTTGTTGCAGAGTGCAAAGACAAATCTAAATGTGGAGGAAGTTTTCTTCTCGATTGCAAGAGATATAAAACAAAGGCTTGCTGACACAGACTCTAAGGCCGAGGTATTTGAATTTCGTTTGCCTTGAATTCAAGGACAAGTTTAGTTGTATTAATAGCTTTCTCTCCATCATGTTGAATGTCTCACCATATTTTCTTTGCAGCCAGCAGGAATTAAAATCAACCAACAAGATCAGGCAACGGGCGGGCAAGTTGCACAAAAGTCAGCTTGCTGTGGTTGAGGAGGGAACATTATTGTCCAAGAACAAGAAGGAAGGAGGAAAATACATGTATGATGATAAATTGATGATGATTCGTGCTTTGCATTTTATGCTGTCATTCTTTCATAGTTTCTTTCCTAGATGTTATATATTAATTCAAAGCTAGATATGATTGTGTCATTGCCCCTTGTGTTGTTTGGTTGGGACACAAATCCATTGATCGTTGATATTTTGAATGGTTAATTGCATTGACATTCTTTAAACCGTAATAAAATTACATTGGCCACATTTTTAGTTTAAAAAATTACACCAGTTATGTCATGTTAAATAGCAAATATTTCTTGCTCTTTTATATTTCAAATACATATATCTACTCTGAACAAAATTTATATTTCATGTAAGTACAAATTATGCCGAACTTATTTATAAAAATATTGATAAAAACTAAAATTTACCATAAAAGAGTGTGGACGAGACCAAATCCTTAGCATCAGAGGTAGCCTTCTATACAGATCACAAGTAGCAATACACAAACAGAAAAGTGCATTTGATACACTTTAGTCATCTTCTATTGTCAAGTCATTTAAATAATTATGTCAATCATAACAACGGGGTCCAGCCAGCCACATTTCATATATATGTATCAGTTTCCTATTCAATTGGATATTTGGATAGATAATGATTAGTCAGCTAGTGTTGTAGTTATGTTTTTGTTATATCATTAAATTAGGTTGGCACATGTGTGTGGGATTGGCCAAACAATTTTGATTATATGATAGTGTTTTTATCTTAGAATACCTAAGTCTTTGGTTGTAGTGTTTTTATTATTAAGGTTTTTATTTTATATTAAGTATATATTAAATTCATACAATATATTTAAGGCTTATTTTTTTTTCGTGCTTGCAAATATATATATATATATTTTCTTTTAGTCAATGTAATTTTTTTCATTTTTTGTCTCTGTAATTTATTTTTCATTTTTAGTCCTTGTAATTTTTTTTTTCATTTTTAATCCCTCTACAGTAATGATGACGTGACACTATTGTTGATATGACACTGTTGCTAATGTGACAGTGATGACATGTCATTTATATTGATGTGTCATATGATGAAGTCATTTGTCGATGTGTCATGTGCTGATATCACGCTAACGTCGACAATTTAACTTTTTGTAATGGAGTAGGATGACAGGGACGAAAATGAAAAAGCGCTAAAGTATAGGGACGAAATCATATTTGAGCCTTATTTTTACTAAAAACAAATTGGATATTGTAATTTAATGGTGCTTTTATCTCATAAAAAACTTGTTATTAAGCTTGGAGATAACCAAAATGCAATCAAGTTGGAAGAATTCTTTCTATAATGAGTAAACCATCAATTTTGTCCCTGAAATTGGCAGGCGCTGACAAATTAGTCCCTGAAATTAGAGAAACAAATAAAACATCCCTAAAATTAAAATTCGTTTGTCATAGTAGTCCCTCTATTAGTCAAAGTTAATTAACTTTAACAGAATAACCACGCTGGCATGTTAAGTGCCTATGTGGTACAAATGTGAACAAATTTATTATCATAGGGACCAAATTGACAGTGGTGTATAGGGACTAATTTGACAGTTTAATGTATTTTTTAGGGATGAATTTGACAAATAGGGAACCAATCTGATAGGGACCAAAATGATCAAAGAATGCTCATCTTCTTTGTCTCTCTTTTAAAGCATTTGGTTCCTGCAAAACATAAACTCCATTATTCCATTCACGACTGTTGAGTTACATGATTTCAGACTTTGTGGCCTTTTACATCGGTAAGTCTATCACTAGACAGTTAAATTCCACCTGCTACTAAAACTTAAACTAAAGTGCATTTCCCCACCAAAACTAAATTCCATTAGTAAATCAATTCAACACACTTTAGAGAAAAACTAAAACTAAAGTACTAGACAATTAAAAAAGAAGAAGCAAAGAGAGTATTTCATTTCCCCACCAAAATGGTGTCTAAAGTGCATTTACAATAAGCACATCACTTCCATGGTGCATTTGCAGCATGTTCAAAACAACAAAAAGATTCAAAATATAAGCACTTTCTGTGTGCATTTACATCATTTAATGTGAAAAACATGCAAAAAAAAAAAACAGTCTTCAAGCTATGATGTTGCTGCGAATTCATTGAATTTCAAGCTTGATTTGGTCCATAAGGTGGCAACCTCGGAGTTGGGATGAAGTTCATGAAACGTGGTTGTGTGTTGAATGATCCAGAAGGTGTAGGTGGAAATGGAATAGAACCAATTGGGGAAGATCTAACTTGCGGAGCATGTGTCTTGCCTTTGATTGGTGGTGGTCTAAAAGCAATTGCATTAATGGTTGAATTGGAAGGGGCAAATTGTGCACAACCTTACGGTTTCACATCTACTAATTAATATATGTAAGAAAAAAAATTAGTGTTTTCTTTCACTAAATTAGTGTTTTCTCTCTAAAATCAGTGTTGTTACCTAAAATCTAGTTACATGGATACTTGTACCAACTGAAGTGGGTTATGGTGGTGCTTCAAAATTACTTGGTATTAGTCCTTATAAAATAAAAATATGGTCAGGTAACACATGGAAACACAATTTGTAAGTAATTTTCTATGACTTTTGAATTAAACAAAAATTATATACAATTGTGGTTGACTCTTGGGATTGACTAGCTAAGATGATGGAGCAGATTGTGACAAGTCAAATTCAGTCTATGCATTCACATTATGTTTTGGCTCTGATGTCCAATTTTTAGGTCTTAGTGGTACACTGTCGTTTAGACAACCCTTACTATTGTGACCCACTATACCACACCTTGTGCATGTGCACTACACCATACAACAAATGCACACACCAACAGTATGTAACACTAGCAAAAAGAAGCCATTACATCCTACTCAAAATAATAATAATAATAATAACAACACATAGTGAATGGAAAAAATAGGGACCACACCATGTAAATAGGGACCACTTATGACTTAATGGTTACATTTTAAAAACCATTCTCAAACAATCATTGTTTCCAAACCTGTACAAATAGGGATTGAAAGCAACGTTCTTGGCTTTGTTACTTCAGATAAGAAGCACCGTTCTCCCTCTTGGAGTAGCAAGCAACGTCAACGATAGTCTAATGGCGGGAAGAAATTTTATGTCTTTACAAACTTATGCTACGATAGATTTTTGGGGGGGGGGGGGGGGGGGGAGAAATGAAGGGTCTTCTTTTTTACATTGCCAAGCATCTGTCCATCCATCTTTTCCTCCTTTCAAATTGGTCCCTAATTAATATATTTAATTGCCATTTTAGCCCCTATTACCTACTGTCATTTAAGCACTATTGCCTCCTATGAATTTCATCCCTAAAAAATACATTAAATTGTCACGTTACTAACACATAAGCATTTAAAGTGCCAATGTGGTCATTTTGTTAAAGTTAATTAATTTTGACTAACAGAGGGACTATTGTGATGAACAGATTTAATTTCAAGGATGCTTTTTTTGTTTCTCTAATTTTAGGGACTAATTTGTCAACACTTGTCAATTTTAGGGATGAATTTGGTAGTTTACTCTTCTATAATAGTATAAAATATAAGTGATTTTTACAGTAGAGAAGCATATCAAATGGTCCACTAGTGGTCCAACATTGTGAACCATTAGATATAAAATTAAAATAATGAACAGTGTAGATGAATTGATCTTTTTATTTAAATAAATATTTTAAAAAAATAAAAAATAAAAAATGTTTATTTTATAAAAAATAAAGATATTTATTTTTTAAAAATGAAAAAAATATTTATTTTATAAAAAATAACAAAGATATTTATTTTTAAAAAAATAAAAATATTTATTTTTAAAAATAAAACATATTCATTTTTAAAAATAAAAAATAAAACAAAAAAATATTTTTTACAAAATAAAAAAATATTTATTTTCAAAAAAAATAAAATTTAAAAATAGAAATAAAATATTTTTTTTATTGGTTCACTGGTGAACTACATGCTTTATGAGTTCACCGTAAAAATTGCCTAAAATATATATATGTAGTGCGTGAATTAAAAGCCCAATTAATTGTAAAAGGCTTCGTAGTTCAAACTCCAAACGACATAACATTATGATTGTATTAAACTAATTATGCATTTTGTCCTAATACATTGATATTTGACAAAAATGAATGAATCGTGAAGAAAAATATGAAAAAGACAGATGTGTGATGCAAGCTGGCCTACTTGAAGCTAACAATTAGATCATCACGTATATATATTAAGGGGAGGGAATCAATCCTCTCATGTTGAATTTTTATATGACTTTGTTACATTGTATTTATCTTTCTCTTTAATTGTAGGTATTAAATAGGTAAAATTTTATTAATATTTGTGAATATTTATAAAGAGAGAAATAGACATAATTTTTACACAAATTATCTCATTAAGAGAATACTTGAAAGAGTTTTTATAGAATTAATTTGGAGACAGATTATAGCATGGGGGACCAAATCATATCCCCTGCGGTGGGAAAGTTACTTAAACCGTCAGATTTCCTTTTATTAGTTTTAACAGTAGGGGTGTGTAACCAGATGGAATTGTACATCTAAGAGTGAAATTGTAAATTATATATGTGTGTATGTTACACGTGGGATTGATGTTGATTTTTTTTATTTTTTTTAAAAAGTAACCCTCTTTCCCCTAAGCTTTTCTAAAGACTATTCCCATGGTGCTCTCGGTGCGATGTTGTCCCCGTCGCACGGTTTGAAGTGTACCTATGACAAGACCATAGTTGTTAAATGAGTGGTGTCGAATGTACGTGGTTGATCTTTATCGTTGTCTGGATGCGACTATTTCGGTGGAGGCATTAGCTAACAACCATTTAGGTTTCCCTTTCCTCATTTCTTAAGTTTTGGTTGGGAACTCTTTCGTTGTGTGCTAAGTTGTTGTGTTGTTGTTGTTCGTTTGCCAATGTTTAATGCTGCTGTGTTTGTGTGTTGGTAACCCCTTTGTGATTGTGTCCTTCCATTTTTAATTGAAGATGATGATATGTGGCCAGTAAACGGTGTGGTTTATTTAAAAAAAAAAGGAAAAAAGAAAAGGACCTAAACAATTTGCCAGACTCATATATGGAGGAAATGGTGCTTATAATTATTATATATGTGCATGAAATAGGTATGGAGTGGTTACGGGTGGTAGTTTGTATCAGAATTTTCGTTGAAGTCATGTAACAGAAGTGTGCAATCAGCATGTTAATGTATACTGAATTTTGTTGTTTCATATTGACCACCTTATTTTGTGAATGATTGGGACAAAGTGATGAGATCATTAGCTACATAAATTTTTGTTGGCTGCGTTAGTGTTGAGGTAATAGGTGAGGACATTGTTCTTCTTGTTGTTTTATGTTCGTATCCCTTACCTGTGCATTGGTTAGTTTTTATTATTACATTTAGATGAAATAATTTTATAAAATAAATGTACAAGTTATGTAATTTTATTAAAAAAAAAATTGTGATTAGGGTTTAGGCCTTTGTAGAAGGAACAATGAGGGCCAACGGATAGTATCCATATCCATAAAAAAAATGGACATGGTAAACAATTGTAAATCAGCCCAAAGGAGAAAAGACATGCAATCCTATGACACAAACCAGTAAGAAATAAACTTCTAAATTGTAGGATGTGAAAATAAATATAGAGTATGCCTTGTTTAAAAATGTTAATGAATCAGGTGCTTCATTTGATTACGTGGATAATACTCATGGTAAATTTGATGGTGGGCCTTTTTTCCTTGGCGAATTTATGCGACGAGCGCATATGTTCGAAACGGAGGTCGGGAACAAATCAAAAAATGACCTTTTGCGCAAGGGAGCAGAACTAGCCTTAGCTTAATAGGAGATTGGATGCCGCCGATTGACATAACTTCCACACGGAGTCCAGGAGAAAACACAAAACGATACTGTTCGCCAGGGACAACATCACTTAGGGCATATCGTCGGAAACATGTTCAGAAAAGCTTAGGGAAAGAAGATCACTTTTTTTCTTAAAAAAAAAATATCAACATCAGTCCCACTTGTAATGTACATACATATATATTTTAAAATTTCAGTTTGGGATATTGAATTCCATCTGGTTACACATACCTTTACCCATACCTTCATCCCTACCGTTGAAACTAATAAAAAGAAATCTTACGGTCTAGGTAACTTTCCCACCGTGGGGGATATGATTTGGTCCCCCACGCTAGAATCCGTCTTAATTTGGATTTATGTTATCACATATAAATACTTAAACTAAAAAAGACATCTATATAATTAAACTTGTGTAAATCATTTATGATTTTCTTTTGCTAATTTATTTTAATAAGTTTCATGGAAAATATTATTGAAATAAATTTATTTCAATAGCCCTCTCGATTACGACAGTTCACTTCATATTTTTAGTGCTTATAACAAACTGTTTTTATGATAAATTTATGTTAAATAAAGAGATTAATTAAGTTATTTATCAATCAGTCCTAATCCTCTTTCTATATAAATTAGAACAATTATCTTGCACGAGAGTGTTTTTAGCAGTCATTCTTCAACAAGAGTGTTTTTAACAGTCATTCTTCAATAAGAGTGTTTTTAGTTGTCATTCTTTAATGAGAGTGTTTTTAAGGATTTTTTTAACCTCTCATATATTTTAATTTATCATTTTCAATATCTTTAGTTCTAAATTGAATTTTAATATTTTTTAAAAGAAATTATCAATAATTAAAATGACATTGCATCACGATAAAAATTATATATTATAAATTTAAAATATAGTCTATATGTTCAAAAATATTTATTTATTACAAATTTTAATTATAATATAATTTATCTTATATATTCAGAAGTATTTATTTATTATAAATTTATGTTATATAAAACAAATGTTTATTTTGTGCAATGCACAAGTTAGAATACTAGTTGCTTTTCTATGTGCAAGATTGGACACGTATGTTCATATATGCATGAGCATATGTTTGAACTGGATGCCAAATTATCAACTTTTTAAAAAAGGTCGGCAAGAATTAGAAAATATAAGCACAAAAAATAATTATATTTAAACAATATTTTCTTACAACACTTTTTTATAATATTTTTTTTCTGCGGCTCTCTATCACGTGATTTATCTTATCACACCCTTTTTATTTTTGAGAAAAAAGGTACATGCACTAATAGGGTAAATAGTTTTATATTGTTATCCAATCACAAATCACCATGTATGATAAGTTTATTGACTTTTATAATAATTACCTTAAGGTTGTATTTGGATGAGGAATTTTAAATTTTCAAGAATTTGAAATGCTTGAAATTTAAATTGCTTTAATTTAAATTTCCTTCATTTATTAAATGCTTTGATTGGATAAATCAATTCAAGTTTTTTAAATTTCAAATTCTAAGTTTGGATATGACATTTTAATTTTCACCATATACAAAATTTAATTTTAAATATATACTTAAAAATTGAAATTTTAATATTAAGCATTTCCAAAAATAAACATTACTCAATTTTTAAATATTAATAATTCACAATAATTTTTACGATTAAAGAAGATGTAATAAGTCAAAAATATAAATATTTAATACTTTTTACCGTCAATATTGATCAAGAGAAGAGAAAAAGAAAAAGAACAAGAAGAGATGAAGAGATGGAGAGGAGAGGAAAGGAAATTGAGACAGAGGAGACGAGGAGCTGAGAGGAGAGAGAAAGAAGTGGAGAAGAGAGAGACAGAGAGTGAAGGAGAGGGAGATAAAAGAGAGAGGAGAGAAAATAAAATAGAAGTGAGATAGTGAGAGTAAGTAAGTATGAAGAATTTAAATCCTTATTTTTTTGGTGGAAATTTGAAATTCTACAATTTGGTAATTAAAATACCTTCATAAATTACTAGAATTTAAATTTCTTATAAATTCTCCATCCAAACAACAAATTTCAACCACAAAGTATTTTAAATTTCCTATAAAAATGAATTACCCTCTTAAAATTCCCTCATCCAAACACAAGGTAAAAGTCATATTAATAGTAATTTTTAATTAATTGACAATGTAAAAGTTTTTTACACTGACAGTGCATAGTCATTAAACTTTTTATTTATTCTCTTCCTATATTTTTCCTTGATGTAAAATTATCGTCAAAATTTTTGTTAGAATAGCATTAATCAAAAACAAAAAAAAGGAGGAAACAATTATTTGACGATAAAAAAAAAGTTATTATTAGGTAGATTCTACATATTTTAATGGATATCGGTACTTTTTCTTAGTAGAACAATGAATAATAAACACATAATAACATGAAATTGATAATATGATTTATTGTTTAGGATTTTGTTATTTTTAATTACTATATGGCTCTTAAGTTTACTTGTGTTTTCTATTCCATTTATACTTGCATATTTTTTATGTTTAATGTTAAATTTTAAAAAAATTAAAATAAATCTCAATTGATGAAATTTTTTATAATTATAAAATTTAAAATACCATTAAAATTAAATTCTAACTAATTTATGATGTGATTTTAATATATAGATAATTGTTTTTTATTATTTCAATATAAAAAAATATCAGTATCCTTTTAAAATACAAGGTACTGAAGCAATCACTTTATTATTATCATTGATACCGTCATGGTATCACATTTTATCTTTTCCATATACCCTACCCACGTCTCAAAATCAAATGGAATACTTTTTATTATTCCATTTTTTGGGTTAAAAAACATTTTCCGGGAAACAACTATTATGTGCAGTAGCCCGTCAATCAGCAAAATGGATAAGAACTAAGTAGTTTCATATAAACACAACACGACTACAAAATGAACTACATACGTGCGTACGTATGTCTCACTCCGATGAGACGTACGCATAATAAATTACAAAAAATAGACAAATGAAAAAAAAAAAAAAAAAAAGAATCTCGCGGGATACAAAATTCCAATCAAATGAAACAATTCAGGACGGGCGTCCTTAGGTTGAGCTTAAGATCATCATTCTCCAATGGCGTCAAGTTCAAGTCCAAGCACAAATTCAACCTTTCAGCATCTTTCGATTTCTTCAAGATGGACAACGAAGCTTTACGACTGAGCAAACCATCGTTAATAGCACTTCTATGCTTTCTCATGTGCCCTCCCAAAGCCTGTCCAATAGCAAACTCAAGCCCACAAATCGGACACGGGTGCGTCCTAGGTTTCGTGGTTGGACTCGGCAACTGGTGATGGCACGAAAGATCTGTGACCATGAGCTTCGGTTTCTTGTGACTTGCTCTGTGGCCACCAAGGGCTTGAAAAGAAGAGAACCTTCTATTGCAGGTTTTGCACTTGAAATCACCAATATCCCTCAACTCTATACCCTTTGATGGGTTGGTTTCACTCTCACCAACTTTGGTCAATAGCATCAAACAATTAGCCATGTTTAACTCACCCTCTTCCCTGCCTCTCTTCATGGCTACGTGGGTCGGTTTAATGGTTTACTATAACAAGAAGTGCACTACGAAAGTTGTTGAGACTTGAGAACTACCCTAGTGTCCAAGTAATGAGATTATGAGAATTGAAGGCACTGCACTCTTAAATAGTTAAATATACATACGGTTTCTCGAATGTGTGAGGAAGGTGCATGTAGCTACGACTATGACTCTCGGAATTACGCGGATAAAGTGGCATAATTACCCTTGTATTTTCCTTCGCAATTAAGGATCGAAGAGTGGTGGCAATATGTGTAAATATATCAAGTCGAGGGACCAAACCATTTTTGTACGTACTTGGTTGGTACTTGCTAGTTGCTAGCTAAGTTTGCGTGACCGCGTATCCGAAGGGGCGGATACCTATCCGTCTATGCTGAATAATTAAGAATATCTAGATGAAATTACTAGTCATGTAACTATGCAAATTCCCCCATTATATTCTCTAGAAGTTTTGAAGAAAAATAACGCCAAGTGCGTCACATGAGTCTTGTTTTGGTCCCACTATGTTTTGTTTAATATGATTACCACATTTTATTTTATTTTGATAAAATGATTACCACTTCTCTTTTATGCATGTACGTATTGAAAATATTATGTTAGAACTGAGTTTTCATGTTAAGATATTAGACTACATGCGGTCTGAAATGGAGAAAGAATATTTATTCAAGAGTGAAATTATGTATCAATTTCAACGAAAATAAAGTTTTTGAAATGGAATAAAGAATAATGGGAAATAACAGGCCCGTTGAGCGTGGCGTGTGGGCCTAGCCAAATTTGGTGTGTATGAAAGGAAGAAGCAGAAAAGGGTAGATTAAGCAGAAACAAAAATATAACGCTGTAGCTGTCGAGGATTCGTCACACGACGAATTACAAGTGCAAACGTGTGTCACAGGCACTCATCAAAAGTACGGCGTTGTGCATCGAGTCAATCAAACAACGTACGCGGTGCGTCCGTCCACACTTGTGCGCGTGAATTTGTTAAGAATCTTACATCGAGGAAAATAAAGAAGGAATTGGATTCTCACCGATAAAATTATTATTGGACGAAATCTCAACCTTTAATTTATTTTAATATTTAATAAATTTAATATATAAAATACATGGTAAATATTAAAAATTAGACACCCTTTATTTTTTTTAAACTGAAAAGGATCTATTTTCAAATAAAAAATTTGATGTGATATTTAAATCAAGACACTTTCTCACCTAATAAACTAAGTTTTTAGGTTGGACTTCCTTTTACATTTGAGTTCTAACAGAATTCCTTTCTCATATACTCGGCTGCCTAATGAAGTCCAATCATATTATCAAGAACATGAATCAACCAACATAAAATTATTTTAGTTTAACTAATATTTTGAATTTAGATATATAACTAAGTTAAATATTTTAAAGAGAACTTTGTCATCTGTAATAATTTTATTGACTGAAGCATGTTTGTCTTGATAGAAGATACCATAGTATCTTACAAAAATAATATAAATAAATAAAAATTAAATAATAGATTAAATTGTGCGTCATTTCCCCAATCTAGAATCCACCTTTTTCTGGTTCATTGGTTCCTACTAAGGTTTCAGTCGGGATAAGAAGAGAGTTTCAATAATTTTGTCCATAGCGATAGCTGATGCACAAGAATAAAACCTTGCTACCAAGTTTCTTAATTTGACTAAGAAAATTGATATATGTTTCATTTTGTTTTTTTTCATGGAAATGATGAGAAGAAATACAATACCAAAAAAAAAAGAGAGAGAGAGAAGAAAATAGAATGAAAATACTGTTTGTTTGTGATAAGCGTTAAGGAAGAAAAGAATCGTTTTTGAGACCCAAACTTCCCTTACAGGGAAAAGGGTTTTGAGAGTGAAGTTATGTTTTTTTTAATTTTCTTAAAAATGAATAATAGTTTTGTAACATAAACTATAAATAAAATCATATATAACTTTGTGCTAAAGACAGAAAGATAATATAATAATTATTTTAATTATTTATTTAAATTTAATTTTTTTACTTAGCATATTTTTATGCTAATTATTTATTTATTTTTCCATTCTTACTCATTCACATAAATATAGAAAAAGTTTTATTTTCTTTCTTTCTTATTTTGTATCATTCAAATTTCAAACAACATATTTTTCTATTTTATTTTCCTTTTACTTTTGTCCTATCTATTTTTTCCTTTTATATTTTTTCCTATGAAAAATGATAAACAGTACGAATTCGTGTCATACAAAATTGTATTATGGTAACCGCCGTGATTTTTGTCAAACTTTTTTTTAATTTAATATTTATTCAATAATATATAAACATGTGGATTCGTATTCTTTTGTGTAAAATAGGTTCGTACCATATAGCATTACTGTTATAAAAAAATAGTTTGTC
The DNA here is from genome assembly GCA_004329165.1 of Spatholobus suberectus. Classification (NCBI taxonomy): domain Eukaryota; kingdom Viridiplantae; phylum Streptophyta; class Magnoliopsida; order Fabales; family Fabaceae; genus Spatholobus; species Spatholobus suberectus. The sequence continues at coordinate 7,589,934 of CM014736.1, forward strand.
AGTGAGATTATTTTTTATTTACTTTTTATTTGATCATGGTGAGAACTATATATCTAACTTTCTTTGTTTTTTTATTATTATTGCATTTGAGAATACATAAGAGAATACCCTTGTCAAGTTAAAAAATATTTTCACAATTTTTTATTTAAAAATAATTAAATATTCATTTTAACTAATAAAAATTCTTATAATAAATAAAAGATATTAAAACTTTACATAGTAAAATTTTAAAGTAGTGTAATGGTGGTGTGGAAGGATATCATTAAGGTAGATACAGTGGGACATGGAGAGATATGGATATTGTGAAGGTTAAGGTGAGGGTTTTCCCTAAATTAAGAGGGGGTAAAGGAGAAATTTTATTACAATATTAAGGATAAAAATGGAAAAATAATAATAAATTATAAACTACAAACTCAAATTCTATCTCAAGTAGTGTTTGATAAAATACTATAAATTAGTGAAATAACATTTTTAAGTAATTATAATTTTAGGATTTTGATTAATTTTACACTTTTATTAGTTTTTGTTTAAAGATCAATATTTTATTAAAATTAAAATAATAGTGCAATGGTGGTGTGGAAAGATATCATTAAGGTAGGTATAGTGGGACATGGAGAGATACGGATATTTTTGAAGGTTAGGGTGAGAGTTTTAACTAAGGATAAAGGAGAAATTTCATTAAAATATTAATGACAAAAGAGAAATAAGTAGTGTTTGATAAAATACTACAAGTTAGTGAAATAAATTTGTTTATTAAACACATTTTTTTTAGTTAAACAAACTTATATGTTAATTAAATAAGTTGTAAGTTAAGTAAAATAATAGGCAAACACGATCACAATCAATTTTAAGTTCTTGTCTAATACTTCTTCCGTCTTAAAATAATGTCATGTAAAAAGAAAAAATAAGTATCAAAATAAGCGTTATTTTAACTTTTCGATGTAGTATTAATTATTTTTTCCACCTATACCCCTCATAATAATGATGATGACTTTTTAATTAAAAAAGTTGATGTGATTTATTTAATAAATCAACTTAAGTAATACGAATCAGATCATAAGTATTGATAAATTATCTTATATTTCCGTACCTAATTATGATGGTATAAAATATAATAGAGGAGTGCTATTAAGTACGAATAGCTTCAGCGTGAAATGCATACGTGTCATAATTGCTTTTTATAAAATAAATATTAATTAAAAAATATAAACACTTGACAAAAAACACAGTCATGCGTTTTTATGAAATTACTTTTGTAGTCATGTGTTAAATATTTGAAGAGAGAGTTTTATCACCTATAGTGGTTTTATTATCTTGAACAAGATGCTCCAATAGAAGATACTTGTGATTTCTACAAAAAAAAAAAAAAACTGTTTTTATATTTTGAAAAGTTGAAAATGATCAAATTGTCATAACTCACACATTGTCCAAAATACGATATTTTGCAACAATTAAGAAGTGGAAAATAATTATTACTAACAATCTATTTTAAAATATTTAATTTTAATAAGATGATAATTAAATTGATTTAAAATAATTAAATTTATGTAAATTTATTTCATTTCTGTAAATCATTTAAATTTTATTTTACAATTTTGTTTAAATTATTTATACAGATCATGCGTAAAAAAAATATTTATATAGATAATAATATTTAAAAATAATTTATTATTATTTTATTGTATGGAAAATAAGATAATTTTAAAAGTTATTTTAATCAAATTACAAGTTTGGATAAGTTTTATTGTAAAAATATTTTTCATATGATTTTTAAAACTAAAAATTAAGTTGGTTTGATTAAATTTTTTTACTTGGTTTTTAACATCACATAATTTTCCATTCTTTTTACTTTAGATTTTTTTTACGGTTTCTACTAAAATATTTCTTGAATATTGTAACAATAATATTCTTAAATGATTTGTTAATGAGCTCTTGATGATTTTTAAAAAAAAAAAATAAAAGTTATTTAAAAAGTATATATTTATATATTAAAAAAGTTAAAACTATGTTTTATAAAATCATTTTATTTTTAAAATTTAATAAGTATTGAGAAATTTTTTAGTATTTTTTATTCTTAAATATAATTCTTTATTATATTTAATAAGAAAATATTTCAAAATTTTACACAAGTGTATTAGGTAAACAAAAAAGTATTGTAGTCTTTTCATATCATTAAATTTTTCTTTTGACTCCAAAAAGTTGGATTCTCACCTCTTTTTATGAGAACAGTTTTGTGAAAAACATGAATAAAAAAAATTCTTGAAAATCAATATTTTTTGACAATGTTATTTTTTTAATTGTATACCAAATATAAAAAACTAACATTTCTAACCTTAAATTTGTGAGAAACAAAAAATTTCTCCCATCAAACGTCCCTTTGGGGTTATTGCTCTCGATGACAAAAATTTGTTGGTATTGATGAAAGATAGGTACTGGGCATGGATTAGAGCAAGGTTCCACGAATTTTCTTGTTGAGTTTTTGGATTAAATGAGGGGACCTTTCATCTATTTGAAATAATTGTAAATAAGTATTTTGAGCTAGTTGCAAGGATTGAGGTGCCTTTTGTACCCTTTTCCAATTATTTTTTTGCTGATAAAAAATTGACATAAATTATAGTTTAATTTGAGAATAGAAAATAAATACAAATCATAAATATAACGACAAAATTTACCTAACATTGATGATTGTTAGGTCGATTTTTTTTTCAACGACTAAGATAAGCATTAATATACACTCGGAAATTTAAGGTGAATTTATGGTTAATATATGATAGCGAATATTTTGTTATTGTGCAAGTTTTTTTTTTAATTTAGATTAACTTTAAAAGATAGACTATAAAAATAATTATTTTAAATTAAGTAGAATATGAATAATTAAATGAGAATTAGATTTAAAACTTAAAAAAAATTAAGAAGCATTATTATTCTTTGAAAATTATTTTAAATATAATATGAATAGAAAGTTGTGCATGTCAAGATTTGAGTTGTCTGTAGAATCTCTTCTCCTATGGTGGTGTTATTTCTCTTTGGTGTGCAAGTAATGAAGAGTTGGGGTTACTTAATACCCTCAAAAGCACTTTTAAAGGTTTAAGCTAGTATGAATAGGGAGAAAGTATACGTGTTACGTGTGTAACTTGAATGAAGCTATGCTATTTATAACGTAGAGATGTGGGCCAGTAAGGCACAAGTGGTGACGCGAATTGACCTGTATGTATGATCGTCGACTTGTCTCTAAGA